>ML339573.1:0-67845 GCA_005239505.1 Nicotiana paniculata
ACTTCAGCACAAGATGCTGAAGTCAATTAGTTCATTTGTAAAATCTTCAACACCTCATATGCTCAACTTTTGTCCTTAATTCTATAATTTTGTCATGAGCTTTTTTTAAAACTTCACCACAAGATGCTGAAGTCAATTAGTTCATCTGTAAAATCTTCAGCACCTCATATGCTGAAGTTTTATCCTTAATTCTATAGTTTTGTCATAAGCTTTATGAAAAACTTCAGCACAAGATGCTGAAGTCAATTAGTTCATTTGTAAAATCTTCAGCACCTCATATGCTGAAGTTTTATCCTTAATTCTATAGTTTTGTCATAAGCTTTATGAAAAACTTCAGCACAAGATGCTGAAGTTAATCAGTTCATTTGTAAAGACTTCAATACATAATGTGCTGAAGTTTGTTTAGTCTTCATGAGCTTTATGAAAAACTTCAGCACAAGATGCTGAAGTTAATCAGTTCATTTGTAAAGACTTCAATACATAATGTGCTGAAGTTTGTTTAGTCTTCATGAGCTTTATGAAAAACTTCAGCACAAGATGCTGAAGTCAATTAGTTCATTTCTAAAATCTTCAGCACCTAATATGCTGGAGTTTTGTCCTTAATTCTATAGTTTTGTCATGAGCTTTTTTTAAAACTTCAGCACAATGCTGAAGTCAATTAGTTCATTTGTAAAATCTTCAGCACCTCATATGCTGAAGTTTTGTCCTTAATTCTATAGTTCTGTCATGAGCTTTATGAAAAACTTCAGCACAAGATGCTGAAGTTAATCAGTTCATCTGTAAAGACTTCAGCACATAATGTGCTGAAGTTTGTTTAGTCTTCATGAGCTTTATGAAAAACTTCAGCACAAGATGCTGAAGTAAATTAGTTCATTTTTTAATACTTCAGCAACCACTGTGCAGAAGTTTTAATACCTAGATTCGATAGTTTAGTCGTCATGAGCTTTATGAAAAACCTCAGCACAAGATGCTGAAGTCAATTAGTTCATTTGTAAAATCTTCAGCACCTCATATGCTGAAGTTTTGTCCTTAATTCTATAGTTTCTTCATGAGCTTTTTTTATAACTTCAGCACAAGATGCTGAAGTCAATTAGTTCATTTGTAAAATCTTCAGCACCTCATATGCTGAAGTTTTGTCCTTAATTCTATAGTTTCTTCATGAGCTTTTTTTATAACTTCAGCACAAGATGCTGAAGTCAATTAGTTTATTTGTAAAATCTTCAGCACCTCATATGCTGAAGTTTTGTCCTTAATNATTTTATGAAAAATTTCAGCACAAGATGATGAAGTCAATTAGTTCATTTGTAAAATCTTCAGCACCTCATATGCTGAAGTTTTGTCCCAAATCTATAGTTTTGTTATGAGCTTTTTTTAAAACTTCAGCACAAGATGCTGAAGTCAATTAGTTCATTTGTAAAATCTTCAGCACCTCATATGCTGAAGTTTTGTCCCAAATCTATAGTTTTGTTATGAGCTTTTTTTAAAACTTCAGCACAAGATGCTGAAGTCAATTAGTTCATTTGTAAAATCTTCAGCACCTGATATGCTGAAGTTTTGTCTTTAATTCATAAAAATATAACAAAAAACACAAACAAAACTTCAGCTCCTTAGCTAAAGAATTTATAGAAATGTTCATTTAAAACAGACACACACGTTCAAAAATTTCAGCATATTACCAAAACAAAACACCAATATAATTAAACATCAAAGCACAAATTTAACAAAGCACTATAGAACATGACTATCATTAAAAAAAAAAAAATCCAGAACATAAAGGTACTGCAATGTACCTGTGATTATACGTAATATTGTTGGCGAACAAACAGTTGAAGCGATGAATATAAAAAAATAATGACGATCGTAAAAGCGAAGAACGGGAGAGAGAAAGAGAAAGAGAGTATTTGCAAAGTATAGGAATGAAAGTAGAAGAATGAGGTTTACTTGAAGAGAGAGAGAAAATAGGCTTGACTGTTTGTAAAAGGGTAAAATTATTTTTTCGAAAGGATTTTAACAAAAAAATGAGTACCGGTGCAAACATAAAAACAAAGCAGGTACAAGTTAAAGAGGGACGTCTAAATAGGGCGCCCCGTGCAATTTTTACGCTAAAAGGCAAACCGGATGTTTCCTAGCCCAAGTTGAGGGGGTCAAGTTTTGTCAGTTGTCACACTCAAGTAGTAGTATTTTTCTTTGTCAATTGTCGTACAAAGGGTCATTGTTAATTAATGACGATCATCTCTCTATACATATCTCTAATTTGAGGTCTGTTTCTCAGCGACTTCATTGATTGCCTTGCCTAAGAGACATATGATAGTATATGGAGTATCTCAAATTGACCCAAAATGAAGTACAGATTTATTCTCTTACCATCTTAATGCTATTGATATCATAATATTTTCGTAGAAACAAATTAATTCTTTTAATAGACTATTGAGAACAAATTTCAAAGTTGAAAACTTTCAAAGCAACATATGTATATTCATGATGAATGAACTGACAGTCTCAGGGGTCGTTTGATATATGGGAATAAGAATAATAATCCCAGGCCATGTTTGATATGTGGTATTAGCTAATTCCGGGAAAACTTTTACACTAAAATAAATTGTGGAATTAGTTATCACATTCAGAAGGCGGGATAATTAATCCCGTCGGATATACCCCTCCCTCGGAATATCCCACCATTGTACCAGACGACAGTTCACATTCACTGATAGAATAGAGGATCGGTAACCTTAACAATATTGTACTTAACGACCGCAACATAAAATATGAGATATCACATGTGGACCAGTTATCAATTGCATTGTATAAGGTGGCTCTTCCACAACATTGGTAGCATGAGAAAACAGGAAAGCCCGTCCACCTCCATGTCCATGTCCATGTCCATGTCTGCCCTATATATCCATATCAGATCAATATTATTAGTACTATAATTTTTGAACTGATAAAATAAAAGAAAAAGAAGAAAAAAAACTAACTATAAAATGCTTGGCAATGATATCATTATGATCTGCTACAGTATTCCGGCAATTGAAGCAGCAATACTCTCGTGACCCAAGTGATTTATTCATTTGATGATAAATTTGTATGATTTAATTTAGGGGGAGAGTATGAGCATCTATACACTTCGTTGATATATATGTATAATTTGCATTCAAAGCTTAACGGAATGAATGTAAAAAGATTTGAATAGCAAAGAGGATATGAGCGGATCTTGATTCTAACCTATCGTCTCTACTATATATATAGATCAAATCTTGTGAAAATTTTGAATTTGCTAGCTTTGTTGCATATCTTTTGCATGTTTTATTTTTTGGGATAATTTCATCTACCTCCCTGAGGTTTTAGTATGTACTATTGCGCACATCTGATATGGTTTCAATTTTCAAATATTACAAAAATCTCTCTTTTGATTTTTAGGGTAACAAAATTATTTTGGAGCTTAAACATGAAATGAGTTTGTTCCTTATGGAGTATTACTTTGTTTAACAAAATTAACTTATTTTGTTTTCTTAACCAGTTTTCAACTTTCATGTAATGATGCTCTTATTTAATTTGCGGCTGTACAAAGTTATCCTTATATATAGTTTAATTTATTCTTATATATATACATGAACAAGATAATTGGCTAGTTGCCTCGCTCGTTTCAACATGCTACAGGTAAGAAATTACTGGGAGAAATGACAGTGCATTACTAACAAATATTACAAGTCAAAGATTCCAAAACATTTGCATCCTTGCAAAACAAGGGGCTAACCATGGCCATGGAGAACAAAATAAAGCGGCTAAAAACATGAAAAACTATATGACTATATACACTCTTTATACAAGTACATATGATCTTCACCCACACAAATAAAGGGGTATGAAGGAAGTTAGGTCTGAGAAAAAAAAACCAAAATCCATTCAAATATATGTGATCATAACGATCAGTAAATTAAGAAAAAAACAACCTTAATTATATTTGAATGAAGTTGTCAGCTATACTTATTCAATGGCCTGCCAACTTTTTCTTCATTGTCCATCTCTTCCTGCACGCTTCTAACGCCTCCTGCTTCATTCTTGAGAGTTCCTGAAAGCATTGTTGATATTGTGCTTCAATTGTGTCAAGCTCCAACTTTAACTCGGTATCCTCATCTTTCTCTATTAACGATAAAAATGAACAACTGCTTGACAAACTCATGCCTTTGGAAGCTCCTCCATCTGTATCTGTCAAAGTTACCTCCAGATTCTTTCCAAATTCATTTGGTAATATGCATTCTACATAATCGCCACCGTTTCCTTGCAACTTACATTCATCATGAAACAAACCCGTGAAATCTATCTCCGACAAGTTTCCACTAGAACCTTTAGAGACAACATCTCTAAAGTAATCGCCAAATCCAAATGAATTCCCATTCTGTAGAGAAGAACTTTTTCCCATTACTTGAGAAGCAACTGAACCTTGAGATTCGTCGTCTATCACATTTGCCAAATGCGAAGGTGAAGCAAAAGTAACATGACAAGAAGTGCCATTTGAATTAGCATACATTTTATCTTCATCAGCTTGAGTGCTAATTTGGTTATTCATACCCAGAGCTGGAATATCCTCTTGTCGAGCATTAGATGTTGTAGGGTTGGGTGACAAGGTTAGGTAGTTCTCAATAGCATGCCTTCTCCCTCCACTATAACGGAACTCAGAGGGAGGCTTCCAACTAGGCAAAATTTTCATGATTAGGTAGTCAATGAAGTCAGCAATAAAAACTACATCATGATCATCTAGTTCCAATTGTTCAACCATCTCAGCCGCAACTAAAAGTGCAGTGTCAGTATCAAGATAGAAATTGAAGTGTATGTTCCGTACTCTGCCTGCAAAATTCGAAGGCTTTAAATAAACAAAAGCCAATTTGATTCCAAAATCCCAAAGAAATAAAGACAATAAATGTACATACCTGAAGGGCTTTTAATTCGCAAGGTCAGTGAAACTGAGTTCTCATCATTCTTCTTGCCCGTCAATTTAAACTCATTATTCTGATGAAACCTCTGGAATTCCAATGTTGGAGCACAAGGACTTCCACAATGGGAGTCTGTATATACTGACTGGTTATACTCAGAATCTACATCCATAGAATGAGGTGCAGATTTTAATGAACTTAATGATCTTGGACTTTGGTAAGGTGACTGCAAAAGACTATGGATTGGCTCATTTAAATTCTCGAATTGAAGAAATGGATCTTTAAGAAGGTCCTTGGCAGGCAACCTTTGAGGAGCAGGAACCAGGCATTTTTCAATGAATCCTTTGACTTGGGGATCGACAACTTTGCCGAGGGAAGCAGGTTTAACACCCTGAAATAAAAATTCCTTAGATTCATAAAAACATGTATGTCACAACTTAAAGAAGCAACTTTATTGAACTTACAGAGCTAACTTTCTTAAAAATTTGAGCAGGATTTTTGCATTCACTGTAAGGATATTCGAAGGTTACTAATTCCAACATACACATTCCAAAGGAATATATGTCCACTAGTTCATTGTATTCTTCTTCATAAAGCTCGGGGGCCATGAACTCCGGCGTCCCTTTAGAGCAATAGATAAAGTTAGAGGAGACACTATTTCAAAGCATATCGATACAAGGAATACCCATACCAATTACACTCTTAGCAGTAGGCTGCTCCATAATGGTCGCCAATCCAAGGTCCCCAATCTTAATTTCTCCATGATTTCCATTGACAAAAATGTTGTCACATTTCAAGTCCCTATGAATGATAGGAGGGCTCTGACAATGAAGATAGTCTAATCCTCGAAGTATCTGCCTTGCCCAATTCTTTATAGCCTTCATATCAACACTTCTATACTTCTTACGGTATCTGATAGCCACAACCTTATATAGTTATTGTACAACAACACAATTTGCAAATAAATAAAATGAGAAACTATAAGAAACTCACTGCCTCAGGTTCCCAGATGTGAAGAGTTCAGTTATCATGTTAACTGTTCTCTTCTTGTCATCAATCCACGAATCGCAGAACTTCATTATATTGTCATGCTTCAATTGTCGAAGAAGATGAATCTCCGCATACAACTTTCCTAAATTGTCTGGTGACTGCAAAACATCATCGACTTTCACTCGGCTCCATGCAACTTCAATACCATCAAGCAAGTCAAATGCCTTGTAGCTGAAACATAATTTAATAAAAAAGAGAAAATATTTGATGCTCCGAATACACAATTAGTACTTTTATAAAGGAACAATTAAGATCTGCAATAAATTATAGGAACATACACAGTCTTGAATGCTCCCTTTCCCAATACTTCACTGTACTGTAGAAAAAAATACGAGCAGGTGATATAAAAGACTGTCAGTGAAATAATACTCTGAAGTTTTCAGTGCTAAACAGAAGAACATTTTCAATTTTTTCTTAAAATTCAAACTTCTACGATTTTTTTTGTTGTCCACTTGGAAGCAAAAAATTGCTAAAAAACTAGAATTCGGCCTCAAGGAAAAAAGAGAATCCCATACCCCTTTCTTCATTTCCTTTTCACAGCTTTCTCAATCACATAAAAATTTTCACCTGCTCCTTGTTACATTCTATTATTTTGTCGAAAATTACATATTGCGCTTCGAACTTGAAAGCACACATTATCATCCCATATGATAATTCAACAAAACGAAAAAGATAAAGTGGATTAGTATAAACTCAATCATTCTAGTGCAACTTACTATTCTGATCCCATTATCAGCAAGAATCAACAAACAGCAGTTTTCAGATTTTTTTCTTCTGTCTCCATCCTTTTTATAAGGACTCTCTCTCTCTCTATCACCCCCCCACCCCCCAAACACACCCACACCCACACCCACACACACAATATTTATAGGATGCAGGATGACTAAAGGAATTAGCAGCTTGGAAAGTTCAACGTCTGGCAGTTTGAGTAGTTTGATCTTTAATTCTTAGGCAGTTGGGTAGTTTGTTATCTGGCTGTCAAGAATTTTCTCTTTGATTGAACATCTTCAAATTAGTTTGAGCTGAACATGGCCTCGCTTGACCTTTACTTTCCATCCACAGAAAAAGTTTCATTTCTCTCGGAGTGTTAACACACTACGAAAAAATAGGGATTACAATGTCTCTTACAGCAGAAATTGTTGCTTGGAACTACAAACACATGATATTGCTTATGGTTATGGTTTTGACAATATTGTGAAAGGATCCAAAACAACTAAGGAAGACATGAATCATATACTAAGTATGATTTAATATGCATTTCTTTCGCCTCTGAGTTTAGACTATAGACCACCTAAAAGCATCTATTTTAGTACAAATGTGCTATTCTCCTAAGAAAAGAAAAACTGAATTTTGCTACTTGATTATCAAGCAATTCAAGAAACCAAACATTAAAGCATAAAATAATACTATAAACAATCGAAACACAACAACAACTGCGAGTCAATCCCAAACTAGTTAAAAGCGACTATATAATTCCTTAATTTGGACCCTGTCACCGGCTGCATTCTAATACTCATTAATAGAAATGAAGCAATTAATGTCGAAAATTAGAATGCATAAGGAAGAATCAATACCAAAACAATACAGAGTAAAGAGAATTACCCGAACATAGCGACCCTTGGGATCTTTCTCAACGAAATCAACTTGGTGATTAGGTTGCTGATCATTAGCAGCAGAACCAAAAGATCCGCCTTTGTTACTAGAAGAGCATCGTAAAGGGCTTCCATTTCCAAAACCATGACCATTTCCAGAATGATAAGAACATCCTGATCCACCCCCGAAACTCATTCCCGTAATCAACCAAACAATTATAACAAAGGAATAACAAGATTTAACAAACACAATCCAAAGCAGGACAACCCAGAAATAGCAGAAAAACAATGTATTAATCAAATGTTGCCCAGAAAAAGATGACAACTCATTTGCATGTAGGTAAATGCCTCGGAATACGAGAATGCCGATCGCACGTGGAAAAATCTTCAACGTGATCGGCATTCAAAATCGAGGCTAACAGCTAAAATCTCATTTACAAAATGAAAATTCTTATCATCACAATTACCAAACTTCACATTACACCGCCACCTTTTTCTTAATATCTTTCTCAATCAAAAATATTCAGGCCATGCAGTGCTAAGTGATGATTTTTTTTATTTAATCTTTCCAAAGTGCTAATGATGAATTAACCCTTCAAAACATAGTTATTAATTATGGGATAAAGAAGGGCTAAGGATGATAGGGGGAAAAAAAAGGAAAAATATAAACTAAAGATAAAAAGATGAAAGCTTTAGCTAAATGAAAATGGAGATTAGAGGGAAAACAATTAACTTTTTTTTAGGAGGAAAGAGAAAGAAAAGGTATAAAATGGGGTATGTGGAATTGATATAAGAGAGGAGATGATAATGCTGGAACAAACACTTGTCCCGTCCGTTTACTCATTTAATTGGAATTGTGAACATGATTTAGGGTGGATTAAATGTAACTAAGCAATTGCAGTAACCTCGGCGAAAAAAAATGCAGTAACCGCTAGACCAAAAATAAAAAATAAAAAAAAACTAAGTTTATAGGAGTATCAAATAAGCTATAACAAGTTATGTAATTAAGGATAAATGGTTATAGAGATGCCAAAACTAAATAATTTTCGAAAAAAAAATTATGTTATACTTATATTGGGATAAAGATGTATCACACAATGGAGCACGGAGAATTAATTTGGCCATAAATTTTTCTCCTGCACCAACCCCTTCATCAAGATGCATCCACCCCATACGAAAACAAAATTAGTAAGTTCTGTATGATCCTAAATTGTTTGCTATTTTTGGGTACGATATTATAAGATTCATGACCACTTTGAAATATGTATTGGTAACGTAAATGTTTTAAATATATATTAATGGCGTAAAAGTTTTATAGAATTAAGTTATTTAAAAAAACAATTAATATTTATAAGTAATTATATGATAAAGTGATTGGCGACTAGTATTAGAAACTATAATAACAATTAAAGCTGTATAATATAAATTTTTGCTGCTGTCATGGCATCTAGCTTAAACTCTTACGAAAAGAAAATCTAGAAAGCATGTCATTTACTCTTTCTTTTGAAACGTGCCGCTATTTCAAAAAGATTATGATATACCTTGATAAAAGATGACGAGTAATTACTGTTACAAAATTCGACTAGAGATTTATTTGTATTGACATGATTATTCGATAATTGTGATATAGATGTGACAGAAAAGGTTGCAATGTAAGTTAGCGATAAAAAATAAGTACTCAAACTTTCTAAAATTATTTGTCTTATTTTTCTTTTGCACGCCCTTAAAAATATATTTAATAGGAAAAGTTTTTGACTATTTTACCCGAATTATATCTTAAGATATATTTTTTCTTTATTTAATACTTACTCATAATTAAGGTATTTATAGTATTCAAGAATAATTATTAATATTAAGAGTAGAGTAGGAAAAAAATAATTGATTTACTCTTAAACTTCTAAAATGACAGATAACTTGAGATAATTTGAACGAAAGGAGAGCTACTTCACAATATTCGAGTAAGACCTCATTTGTTTGCACTTTAATAGAAATCTGAATCTTAATGATTCAGATCTAGATTTTAGACATTAAGTGCGTTTGTTTTTAAAGTCTGAATCTTAATTATTGAAATCTTATTTATTAAGTGTGTTTGTTTATTTTACTTCATAACCACTTAATGAGTCTGAATAAGTCTGTATGATTAATATTTATAACAGAGACTTAATTTCATTAAGATGATATCATCCATGTTCATTGTTAACTGCCGCCACTGCCTACCATTATTAACTACCACTATACCACTCACCACCACCACTCTCAATCATAGCCGCCGACATTATCGACTCCCACCACCATCATTTTCACCACAACCAATACTCATCCACCTCAACTATCACAACTAACCACCGGAGCTTTTGCATCCGTACCCGCTTTTTACGTCACGTTATAACTTATACCCGCTTTGTAAAAAAAATTCTAAATGTACCCGCTTTTTCGCATAACTTCAGCATACGGGGCTGAAGTAGCAAAGGCAATCACGCAAAACTTCAGTATTCTAGTAGACGGGCCTGAAGTAGCTTGCGAACTTCAACTCTAGAGCTGAAGTTTTTGTCTTTGTAACTGGGGAACTTCAGCTCTAGAGCTGAAGTTTTTGTCTTTATAACTGGGGAACTTCAGCTCTAGAGCTGAAGTTTTTGTCTTTGTAACTGGGAAACTTCAGCTCTAGCTGAAGTTTTGTCTTTATAACTGGGAACTTCAGCTCTAGAGCTGAAGTTTTATCTTTGTAACTGGCGAACTTCAGCTCTAGAGCTGAAGTTTTTGTTTGTAACTGGCGAACTTCAGCTCAGCGAGGAAAAGGGGGCTGAAGTTATTTAAAAAGTGGGTACAAGTTAAAAGTTAAAAGGAAATGAGTATAGGTTAAATGGGGGCGACCAAATAGGGTGCCCCGTGCAATTTTTACCTAACCACCCATCACCATCAACAACCATAGCCGGCACTGCCCATCATTATAAACTACCACCATCCACTACTACCTTCCTCAATCACAACTACCACCCGCCGCTATTTTTAATTATCACCACCCACCACCACCATCCTCAATCATAATCGTCACCACTACCGATTACCACTAGTTACTACCATCGCCATCAACCAAAACTACCACCAACCACCGCCTCTAGTCGACATTCACAAGCACTATCGTTAGCCATCACAGCGAGCAACTATTATATTTTAAAAAATTATATATTTTATTGATAAAATATTAGATTAATTAATATTTCGTATGAATTTTATGTTTATTAATTTTCAAATAAAGATAAATTTTATATATTCTGATATTAAAAATCAAACAGTCTAAATCATTTAGTATGCAAATTTTATATATATCTTAATATTCAAATGTGTATTTTAATTGAGACGTGTTAATCTAAAAAAACAAATGAGGCCTAAATATAGAATCATGACAAGAAGTGCCTGTTAGACAAAAGTCAACGAGCAGGTGTCGTGGTGTAGTTGGTTATCACGTCAGTCTAACACACTGAAGGTCTCCGGTTCGAGTCCGGGCGACGCCATTTTTTGTGTTTGATCCATAACTTTTTCTTTTTTCTCCATCAATTTCCTTATGAATTCCTACTGTCAGTTTCCATATTAACCAACTGTTTTTTCACTCAGTCAACTGATGTTTTATTCTAATTTTGGCGGCACAAACCAGTATTCACTAAGGCTGTCGGTGGCGATTGTGTTACTGATCTGCCTTTTTCTCCGGCAGCAGCAGCTGCAATTATTATAGAAATGGAAAGGAGGTACAATCAAAGAAGCCGAGTCAAAGAAGACTTGGCTGCTACATTAAGGAAATCGTGGTATCATTTAAGGTTATCGGTACGACATCCGGCTAGGGTTCCGACGTGGGATGCAATCGTTCTCACGGCGGCGAGCCCTGAACAAGCTCAGCTCTATGAATGGCAGCTCAAGCGAGCCAAACGCATGGGTCGCATCGCTGATTCCACAATTACCCTCGCTGTTCCCGATCCACATGGCCAGCGAATCGGTTCTGGTGCTGCCACTCTTCATGCTATTTTACGACTTGCCGAATATTACCAACAACTTGCTCTCAATTCTCAGGTTTCTATTTTACCAAATTTTCTTATGTTCACATTTATAGTCTGAGTTTGAGATATTGTAATGCACGTGCATTAACTTTATGTATGAAATTTACTGTTTGTCTAGTTCAAACTGGTGAAATGACTTAAGTCTATTAATGTGAAATATATAGGGCTAAATCCCTCTATCCACATAGGACAACACTGAACTTAACAGCTAGTACTTGTTTATTATGACTGGATAACCTATCACTAATTCTCATTAGTTTGTCTGGTGCAGCATTCACTAATGACATTTGAATAAGAGAGATACTTAGTTATATATCAGTGATACCTCCAAATGCTTTAGTTATCATTGGGCATACTGCACCAGTTTTTGCTCATTTGGTCCGTCTAATCTCCACGAAAGCTCTGTCTAATATGGGCTGAGAAAGCTTAGTATAAATCTTGATGCAAGTCATATGAGTCTATGCAAGATAAGCATGCATTTTAAGAACTGGGTGAAGTTTATTTTTCATTTGGGAGGATTTTCATTTATCTCCGATAGACAAAAGAGAGATGAACTGTTCTTGATGTCATTCTTGAATTCTAAAACTAATTCTTTGTGTAAAAAGGATCATTAAACCAAGCTCTAGTCACATACTGGTCAAAGACCAGTCGTGCAAGTGTTTTCTTGCTAGCTTTGATGACAATAACAACAACAACCCAGTGAGTTCCCACGAATGGGGTCTGGGGAGGGTAAGATGATGCAGCCTTACCCCTACCCTTACCCCTACCCTGGAAGGGCAGAGAGGCTGTTTACGATAGATCGTTGGCTAAATCTTGCTATCTTTGATGGAATGTCATTTATCATCCCTCTGCAGGGAGTAGGTGTAACTTTGTTACTAAATCTTTTGTTTCTCTTTGATACAGTGCGGAAGTTCTGAAAGGAAAGAACCTTCTCCATCATTACTTGACTTGGTTGCCAAAAAACACATCTTATTGCTTCATGCTGGAGGTGATTCTAAAAGGGTACCATGGGCAAATCCTATGGGAAAAGTGTTTCTGCCACTTCCTTACTTGGCAGCTGATGACCTAGATGGGCCAGTTCCCCTGCTCTTTGATCACATCCTAGCAATTGCATCTTGTGCAAGACAAGCTTTTGAAAATGAAGGTTTTTAAAACCTATTTACTTATCAGCATGCATCATCAACATTTTTCAATTTTCTCCAAAATTATTGATTAATAGTTTGTATTGTTATATGATAACTTCTCGCCCCAACATAGTGGGGTATACTCTCTACTTCTTCATGAAACACCATTTTGAGCAGAGTCAAAGAGTTTTTGCAGGTGGGCTACTTACAATGACTGGGGATGTTCTTCCTTGTTTTGATGCCTCAACTATGGTTCTGCCTAAGGATGCATCCTGCTTTGTGACTGTCCCTATTACACTGGACATTGCTTCCAATCATGGTGTTATCGTGGCAGCAAAATCTGGGGTTTCAAATGATACCTATTCTATCAACTTGGTGGAGAATCTGCTTCAAAAGCCTAGCTTGGAGGAGCTTGTTAGGCACCAAGCTATTCTGGATGATGGTAGAACGCTGCTTGATACTGGAATAATAGCAGTTAGAGGCCAGGCATGGCTAAATCTAGTAAAACTTGCCTGTTCAAGCCAATCAATGATCTCAGAACTTCTGGAAAGGAAAAAAGAGGCGAGTCATCATTCATAAGCTGCTTTACTCAACTCTTTTGGATGTCCATGTACCAGAATCTAATAGTAATTTGGAACTTTACTATTTTCTAAGAAGTATTATACACTTGTTCCAACTAGTTTATCGTACTAGATATTTGATAATTTCTTTGATGTGCAGTCGTCTTCCTTTTTAACCCTAAAGCACGCTTTTCTTACTTCTTCATATATCTTTTCCAGTTTAAGGCCAAAAGATGACATTAGAATTTTCATTCATCTCTCAGTTAAATGTTTTGTAGTTTTGTAAAAAGCACTTAAGTAACTGAGTCCAGAGGCATTTGAGTCTCTTTTAACAGTATCTTGTCCTAGGATTATTTCCATATATAGGTGGAAGTGCACTTGATAGGTAGTCTTGGAAGATGCAATAACAGAGGTTCCAATGTAGCATGAACATTTGTCCTCCCTCTAGCGTGGTTTTTATTTCAGCCGGTAATCTGACAAAGGTTTAATGTAGCATGAAATTTGCTCTCCCTATAACTTGCTTTTCTTTTTCTCCATCTCTGATATTACTCTTAGTTCGCTATGACTTTTGCGATTTCATCCTGTATATTGAGCCTGAGAGTGCTCATCACTCCTAGCTGTGACTTCTCTTTTCATTTTTCATTTTTCATTTTTATCAGTTCTCTATTTTGACTTTTGTCATATTGCTTAATTTATAAGCTGCTTCCCTAATCCGGATGCTAATAGATATAACCATTTTAGCAATTTCAGCAATCTATTGGGGTAGGTTTAGTTACTTCTTATTTAATCATAAGTTTAACATACCTTAGTTCCATATGTTGCAGAAATTTCTCTTCTTTCTTGCAATAGTGGTTATACTTCTACTTTGTTTTGGTGGAGTGAAAAGAAAGTGTTACTTCCTGTTATTGGAAGTCAACATTTGGTTTTGTTATTTACATTCAAGTGGCCCTTGATCTATGTCATTGAGTTACTTCTTTTACTTCTGTAAATTGGGCAGATGAGTTTGTATGAAGACCTTGTAGCCGCTTGGGTACCAGCGAAGCACGAATGGTTGCGATCCCGCCCTTTGGGTGATGAACTTGTCAACAGATTGAGAGAAGAAAAGATGTTCAGCTATTGTGCTTGTAGGTTGAATGTTGTTACCTGTGTGATGATGTTAGTAATATCCTAAGTCATCGCAAATTTCCAAGTCTGCTTCTTCGTTAATTTAATAATTTTACAATTCAGTCTTAAAAATATTATTTAGATTATTTACTTAAATAGAAAAGTTCTAACCATAAAATTTGAATCTATTGAAATATTCCGAAAATACAAGTTGTTGGTTGATTAAGAGACTGTCTTAATGAAATCCCTTAATCATGTAGTGACTTTAGTTGAATGGGAATATCCAAGTCTTAAAATTCTGACATGTATGGGACTGCTTATGCAGCTTATCCAGCTTAAAACTGATTCATGAGTAACTGTTAAGTGGATCTACAATACTATATAGATTTTACATTTTAGGATTATGATTTAGATATTCTCTAGAGGATTTTCATTGACCTAAACTTGCTTAAAGAATTATGGATCAAAACATTATTGCTCGGATAAAAGATCTATTATTGCAGTATATGGAAACCTTAAGTGCAGTTACAATGCTTGTGGTACATGCAATGATTTCTAGAACTAAATAAGTCTTCCTTTCTTGTGTTTGCTGCAGGTGATCTGTTATTCTTACATTTTGGAACATCTAGCGAAGTTCTGGATCACATGAGTGAAGCTGGTGCTGGACTTGTTGGTCGAAGGCACCTGTGTTCTATTCCAGCAACCAATGTCTCTGATATTGCTGCCTCAGCTATTATCCTTTCCAGTAAAATCGAGCCTGGAGTCTCTATTGGAGAAGACTCTCTCATTTATGATTCCTCCATTTCAGCCGGTATACAGATTGGTTCCCAGTCTATTGTTGTTGGTGTTAATGTGCCAGCAAACTTTGATATGACAGCAAAGGCTTCATTTAGATTTATGCTTCCAGATCGTCACTGCTTTTGGGAGGTTCCTTTAGTGGGACGCACTGAGAGAGTTATTGTGTACTGTGGTCTCCATGATAACCCAAAGATGCCACTCTCAAATGGGACCTTTTGTGGGAAACCCTGGAGGAAGGTCTTAGATGATCTAGGCATTCAAGATAATGATCTATGGACTGCAGAAAAAACTCAGGAAAAGTGCTTGTGGAATGCCAAAATATTCCCTATTCTTCCGTACTTTGAAATGCTCACCTTGGCGTCATGGTTAATGGGCTTGGACAACCAAAGAAATGAAGCCCTGCTTTCCTCATGGAAACAGTCCCATCGGATCAGTTTGGAGGAGTTGCATAAATCAATTGACTTTCCACACCTGTGTTCAGGTTCCAGTAATCATCAGGCAGATTTAGCTTCTGGGATTGTCAATGCTTGTCTTAACTTTGGCTCACTTGGCCGCAACATAAGTCAGTTGTGCGAAGAAATTCTTCAAAAGGAATCAACCGGAGTTGAAGTCTGCAAAGGATTTCTATCCCACTGCCCTAACCTTCAAGCTCAAAATTCGGCAATTCTTCCTAAGAGCAGGGCATTACAAGTTCATGTTGATCTTCTACGAGCATGTGGCAATAAAGAGATGGCACTTGAAACTGAGCGAAAAGTCTGGGCTGCTGTTGCTGATGAAACTGCTTCTGCTGTGAGATATGGGTTCAAAGGTAAAAATGCCATGTTGGTATTCGTGAAGATTGACCAACTAAATCCAAGAATATATCTCATATGACCTGCTATTTATTGTTTCTTGATCTACCTTACCATCTGGTGCTGTTTTGGTTTTGACAGGATAGTCTCTGGTGCTCCTTTTTCTTTTCCTCTATTCTTTTCTTTGCTTTCTTTTATTTGCGATGCTTTACACATATGTTGTAAATACAATTTCTTAATGATATGCCATTTCTTTATCAGAAAACCTATCAGGGCCTTCCAGCTGGTCCTCCATTGCAGCAAATCCCGATAATACTAATGGTTATTGCAGTGGATCTTCCCACCACAGGATGGTGAAGATTGAACTACCAGTTCGAGTGGATTTTGTTGGGGGTTGGAGTGATACACCCCCTTGGAGTCTAGAGCGTGCTGGTTGTGTTCTGAACATGGCAATAACATTGGAAGATTCTCTTCCTATTGGCACAATCATAGAGACAGAGAAAGGGACAGGGATATTTATTAGTGATGACATCGGAAACCAGTTAAGTATTGAAGATCTATCGTCCGTTGCACTTCCATTTGAAAGCAATGATCCATTTCGTCTAGTAAAATGTGCATTGCTTGTTACCAATGTTATCCATGAAAAGACCCTTCAATCAGCGGGTTTGCGAATCAGAACATGGGCCAACGTTCCTAGGGGTAGTGGCTTGGGAACTTCTAGCATCTTAGCAGCAGCCGTTGTTAAAGGGCTGCTGCGTATTACTGATGGAGATGAAAGTAACGAAAATGTTACAAGACTCGTTTTAGTCCTAGAACAGCTCATGGGCACAGGAGGTGGTTGGCAGGATCAAATTGGAGGTTTATATGCTGGCATTAAATTTACTTCAAGTTTCCCGGGAATACCGCTGCGGCTTCAAGTCATTCCCCTCTTGGCTTCTCCTCAGTTAATAAAGCAGTTGCAGCAACGGCTTCTTGTAGTTTTCACTGGTCAAGTAAGTTGTGACTGTAACTAAATTCATTGGACTTGTCTGCTATTGCTTTCTGTATCTTTTTCTTGGGGTGATTACTTTGATTCCTAATGTTCTGGTTGTGCCCACTGTGTTTTTACATTTTCATACTGTTATGATTTTCCAAGTTTTAATTTTTTTGACCATTTCTTGGTTCGTTCTTGTCACCCTTGCTCAGGGACCATGCTAGTCTTATCTTTATCTGTCCAATTTTATATACCTAAAGGGACCTCAGATTTTGTTAATCCTCCAGTGCTCGTGTGATTTCTCTTGAGCTTGGTTCATTTATAGTTTGAGTATAACAAAATACTTAGATCCTTCTTATTCTCTCCCTCTCTCCCTTTGTGTGTGCGTTTGGCGGATTTTGGGGGGGGGGGGGTGGAGGGGTCTTCAAGCCACTATTGCTTTCCTTTATTCCGAGTGTCTACTGCTCTCCTTCTCCTTGGAACGAATGTTTGAGGAAAAACTATGAACTGCATGAGATATTGATTATAAGATCTTAACTCTTGAGTCATTAGGTATAGGTTATTGTTAATTTTCTTTTGAAATTTGTTTCTACATTTGTTGGATTGTTACTGGTGCAGTCCAGTAGTCTAGGAGGTTTTAGTTTCAGCGACTACATTTCTAATTGTGCTCTTCGAAGGGTAATTTTGAGATGCTCTTCCTTGGTAGAGAGACTGGTGGTTAGTTCATGTCCAAGTTTACACCAACTGCAAACCAACTTTGTTCAAGTATTTGTCAATTTCAGCTGGTGACAATGTATATGCAGGTCCGACTTGCACACCAAGTGCTGCATAAGGTGGTTACTCGTTATCTTCGACGAGACAATTTGCTCATATCGAGCATCAAGCGCCTTACTGAACTTGCAAAGCTTGCAAGAGAAGCTTTAATGAATTGCGACATTGAAGCCCTTGGAGACATAATGTTGGAGGCATGGAGATTGCATCAGGAGCTGGATCCTTTCTGCAGCAATGAGTTTGTTGATAAGCTTTTCTCATTTTCTGATCGCTATTGCTGTGGTTACAAGCTTGTAGGTGCAGGTGGTGGGGGTTTCGCCTTGCTATTGGCAAAAAGTGCTGAGTCAGCTGAGGAACTGAGACGTTCACTCGCGAATAGTTCTGATTTTGACGTGAAAGTCTATGGTTGGAAAATCTTCTTGGAGAACTAGCTGAGGTTATTCCATCAACCAATTACTAATACAATACTCATTCTTCCACACTATTCTTATCTGTATATTTGAGGATGTATACACGTATCCTTTTCTTTCAACATACCAGTCTCTATGGGTAAATTTTACAGAAAAAGATCCAAAAATGAGAGTTAATAGTCAGTATGTCTGCGCATGTACTGTGTAACTTTCTGACAGTATATTTCTAGATTTCATAAATTTACAAGGCCTACCGTCTTTCAATCAGGTATTATAGTATACCCAGGCTCAGACATTGTGTTTGATTTATCTTAGAAAATAAAAAGTGGATTTTTCTTGGGATGAAATTCTTTTATGTAATGACATAAAATACATTTCTAGTTCTAATTAACGAACTCAAAAGAGTGAAGTAAGAATAAGGAATCAACTAATATGGTTGACCTGCAATGCAAGTAATGGGATTTCATTTTGTTTGCTGGAATAATGGTTTTTATTATCGATGATTAACTTATGTTTGGTGCTTTTCCCCAAAAGTAAGGCAATCATTTAGTTCTCTTTGTCTACTATATAATCTTTAGATATTATTCTTGGCGTGTCTAAGGGGCAAAGAATCATATTTACTAGTCTTTGGTTACAAACTTGAAAAGGTCATTCTCCTAAAAATATGATACTCCTATTTGCCAAATTTAAAAGTAAAAAAGAACCCTGTAGCCTTTACATTGGCCATACATCCAGTTTATCCATGTACACAATCTAAGAAGATGGCACAACGATATTGCTCAGTATCAAATGGACTTTCAATATAAGGACTCTCTCGTCCTTCCTTCAAATATGTCGAATGGAGAGAGGAGTGGTGATTTTTATGGATGAGTAAATAGGATTTAAGAAAATATTCCATAATCACATGGAAGTTCTCTTGAATATAAATGTTTAATGACAAAGTGAAATCATAGATTCTCGATCTATAGGGAAAAAATACGTGTAACCGGTGTATACATCATGTCTAAATTACCTCTAATCATCACTATTAAACATTGTTATAAAAAAGACTTTTAACTTTTTTAGGCTGTGATTTAACATCTATTTTCTGAGTTATGATTTAACTTTAGTTTTAACATTTTCTTTACTTGATCACGAATTTTTCATTATAAAATTTAAAATATTTAATTTTAATATTCAAAGTGAAAAGGTTTTTAAAATGACACCTAATTTGGTAAGGTACTGATTACTGATTAGGATTTCCTTTCCGTTATCTCTGCCCCGCCCGCCTTCACAGTAATTTTCAATCTGACCTCAGTCAAAAGGAGAGAGCGAATGAGAGAGAAAGCAAAGCTCGTGGAAACAAGAGGATATTGGGACCACAAGAAAAAGAACATGCAACATCATAATTGTTATTGATTTTATTTGTTCTATTTATTTATATTTATAACTGCATAAGTAGGAGTACTAGTAACTTTCATTGGTAACGGTTGTTGAGTAGATTCTGCAGTGAGCCTATCACCTTCTACCACGTCATTTTGTCTCCATTTGTTTAAAGAAACATGAAATGCGTCCATTTCTTTGAGTAATAATCAATCTCTTTTTGCAGTGGGGTTGGCCTGGAATTGTTAAAAATTGAAACTTTTATTCCAAGTACATTTGCATTCTGGAGAAGAGAGGAGGACTGGACTCTTGATTCTGGACTCTGGAGGAGTAAAAGGAAGAGAGGGAAAATATGGGTTTGCTGACAAACAGAGTGGAGAGAAGTGAGATTAAAGCAGGAGACCATATCTACACTTACCGAGCTGTCTTTGCTTATTCTCACCATGGTAAGTATTCACTAATTCCTCAATTCCTAGCCCACATAAAGCAAGAAATAAATGAGAATTTTGCATGTTTGGGTCGTGTCTTCCATTTTTGTTTCTTCTCTTTTGGCCCAAAATTTATGATCTTTGATTGATGCATATCAGAAAGTGGAAATGTGAGTTTTTTCTGAATTACTATTTGGTTGCCTTCTTCTTTTTCCCTTGCATTCTGCAAATTGCTGCTGTGTAATGTTTGTCTTTTAGTCCGCCGATTTCATCCTAAGTTTTTCTTTTTGTAATTTCTGCTTTCATTTCTTTATTCTTTTAAACCTTTGATTAATTGATTTGGTTTTGAACACAAGATTTGTCTTTTCACAATGATTTTCAACTCTCCCCTATTTGTTTGAGATTATTTAATCAAGTATTATCTTTTATTTGCTTCCATTTGTTAATTTGCTCCTCTTTCGTTTGACCCTCAAATTTTGTAGAAATTTCCTGCATTAGAAAAAAAAAAAAATACTTTTTTTGTGGTTGAACTTAATAGTTTATTCTATAAATGGAGGTTCATATTTGTATATGGCTTCAATAATGTACATTTGCTTAATCTAGGACTTAAGCTATGCTCAAAAGCAGGAAAAATCTAAGGCTAATTAAAGTAACGAGGATAAACTTCTGAGAAGCCATTTTACCTGATAAAATCAACTAGTTTAAACTTCTCTGTTTCACTCGAACATAGTGGGATGACATCGATTAAATTAGACTAAAATAGGCATCGAAGGTGTTGCTTACCATCAGCCAGTTCTCTATAATCACTGAATTCCATCCTATCAAAACCATGTCTACCCTGATGTTGCATTCAGAGTTTTCTTTTATATATAGATGTGCTTGTCTATTTTATAGTTAAGATCATGGCGTCATATGTGTACTTGGTTCAACTCTTAAACACCTCAAGACTTCTTGAGCCTTGACTCACGAATTAAATGGTAAGCCTCTTTGTCATGTGGACATAAATCTGGTCTCTGCAGGCTCCTTTTCTTATGAATTTTTTCACCGACTCTCTGGTCTTTTCATGGTGTGATTATTAGGGGATTAAAAGGCAGCGATAGAACTCTTAAAGTTGTCTTTGCATGCCATCTATACCTTATGACAATAATAATTAGAAAGCTAATTATAGCTAGCCACACTAAGAGACCCTGTAATATCATGTGTATGGAAATACTAAACCCTCATCAAACTATTTAAAAAGTTCGTCATCGATACTTTCATCTTGGTTGATCTGAAAAAATGGCCTTCCAAAAGAGAAACAAATATTTTTCTGTGATACAGCTGTTGGTTACTAAGACATACAAGTCATTGTTGAGTCACGGATACTTCATATTGATCAAATTTATCATACTATTTGAACTAGTGTTAAATTGAGAGTTTCATTTCTCTTCCCAATAACAACAACAAACCCAATATAATCCTATAAGTGGGGATTGGGGAGGGTAATGTGTACGTAGACTTTACCCCTACCTTGTAAAGGTAAAGAGGCTGTTTCCGATAGAGACAATCATCATATTTCACAAGTCTTAGCTTCTAAGCAATTTGGTGTGATAGGTATTTTTGTTGGTGGGAGCAAGGTGGTTCATTTTACGCGGGTCGAGAGCTCTTCAGATGCTGCTGATGAAATATCAGGCCTTTCTTCGTCCTGTCCAGTCTTTCCCGACTGTGGATTTAGGCTTCCTAACAGTAATGTTGTTCTTTCTTGTATGAATTGCTTTCTCCGCAATGGTTCAATCTACAGCTTTGAATATGGAGTAAGCCCTTCTGTTTTCCTTGCCAAAGTGCGAGGGGGCACTTGCACTACTGCTGTGTCAGACCCTCCAGAGATGGTTATCCACCGAGCAATGCATCTTCTCCAGAATGGATTTGGGAACTATGATGTGTTCCAAAACAACTGTGAGGACTTTGCACTGTATTGCAAAACAGGTCTTCTGACACTTGATAGATTGGGAGTTGGAAGAAGTGGACAAGCTTCTTCTGTCGTTGGTGCTCCTTTAGCTGCACTTCTTTCCTCCCCTCTGAAGTTGCTAATTCCTAGTCCTGTTGGCGTGGCCACTGTTACAGCGGGAATGTACTGTATGAGCAGATACGCTACTGACATTGGTGTTCGAAGTGATGTCATAAAAGTTGCAGTCGAAGACTTAGCTGTAAACCTTGGCTGGGGAAGCAGCAATGAAGGAGCGAATGTGGAACATGAGGATTCTATTCACTTACTTGACAGGTGACATCATTCTCGTGGTATTGCATTTAAAATGCTACTGATGTTGTACTTATCAATTTGGGATAATTAGTCTAGTTCACTTCTTATCATAAGCATTCTGGTCCAGGAACTGCCATTTGGCTGTCCATGTGTGCCACCACAATGATCCTACTGTACATTGAAAGTAAGTTATTGGTGTTAGTTTGTTATCCTGCATACTAATATATGTCTTTACATTTTCTTAGCAAGTCATTCTAATTGTGGAGCCAAACTTTTGGTACATAATAGCTGAAAATATGGACTTGTTACAGAATACAGATTATCCTTCCTCTGCCACACCTCCCTCCCATTGTTGAACCTTTCCTGTAATGATTGGCGAAATCATTTACTTATTCGAATTTGGTGGGTATTCTTTCCAAAGCTAAGTCCAGCAAGAACTCTGCCGGATTCATGGCAAATTCTGGGATGAAACCGAGAGAAGAGAAGTATTGCATGGACTCCCTGGCCTTCCCGTAGTAGAAGGATAACCTTCTGATATCAACAACAAACTTTTCAGATCTCTGCTCTATCCATCAAGAATGTCCATTTCTGGTTACCAACAGATTTTCCTTATCAAAGAATTTCTATTTAACATCATTTCTAGGTACAGACAATTTTACCTACTTATGATTTTCCCTATTATTCAATTTTGAAGAGTGAGGTCACTGTGATGTTTTGGTTGAAAATACTCTATAAGGAGTTCAGATCATTCTACCTGTTTCAAGCTAGAGTTGATAGGGTAAAAATAAAACCACTTAGTATTTATGCCTCTTAAAAACTTTATGCCTTCTGGCCACGAGTCAGAAATGCATAAAACTTAGCTACATAAATGTCTAGGGTTAAGTTTAGCTTAGTTATATCTGCCAAATGAAGAGAAAAAAAAGTCAACTGCGGCTCAGCAGCTGTAGTTTCTGGCAAATAATTTCTAAAGTTTGACATCTAATTAGGCCATTGGCTTTTGGGTCCTGCCACCAGGGATAGAGTTCCACTTTGCTAAAGCAAGAGAAAGAGTTGCAGTAACAATTAGGTTTGGTGATCTTGGAATGCACTTGGCAGTACGGTGCATGCTGCTGTTAGAGATCTATATATTCTCTCGCTCATTTTTTTTCTCAATCTCAAGAAGACTAAGAGGCTGAACTTTCGCCACCTTCATTTATGTTCTCATAACAGAAAATAGTAATAGTAATACCATGACAGATTTGCTTCGAGGAACAAACTTAAATAGCTTAGTTAATCTTGTTGTATCATTTGTAATTCTACTAACTGTTAAAGTTACATAAAAGCAGTTGTGTCTAAAAAAAGTTCAGAATATGTAAAAACATGGTTCTTTATCCTCTGCGCTTATTTCAAGAGTACAAAACTGGAGGAAAAGACAGAGAAATGCAGCAAAAGAGAAGGAGAAAGAAAGTTCGCAGTAATGAAAGTTATCTCTTTTCTATACAATATGCAGTTTACAGTAATAGATTTCTTATAAAAGTGAAAGCCTGGCAGCTATTGGGAAGAAACCCCACCATGTTCGATTCATCCTATAATGGTAACTCAGGCTTTCTGAAGAGTCGTCATTGTTACTTCATGTTCATTACCATCATTTTCATTTAGCTTTGTTTGAGTTTGTTTAGACTTCTTGCTGCTATCATCTTTGAATTGTGCTTGGCTTGCCAGTTCATTGACCTCCTTCACAATCCCTTCTGTTCTTGATGCTATTTCTATGAGCAGTGATGTTAGAGTGGCCATTTGAACAATTTCCATGAGTGATAGCGTAGTAGGTTTCAAGATAGACTCTTCTGTACCAGTAGGTGCCTCTTCAGTTTTGAGATCTGGGGTTGGTATATGCTGGTAACTTGGGAGTGTCTTGAGGGCATTTTGAAGGCCTTCTACCGAAGAATTCATTTCATCAACAAGTATATCTAGCTTTGTTGAATTGGTCATCGTTTTTATCATACTCGACAGCTCTTTTAGCACGTTAGAGGAGCTAGTACCTAATCTCATGCAGACATCGTTGAGAGGCTTCTTAAGGAACTCAGGAGTCTGTGGCCACAAGCAAAAACAAAAATGTTATAAACTCAATTACTGTCTTCGCAGAAAATATGGTTAGCAAGACTTGTTCAGAAAGCTAGAATTTTTTGAATAGGAGTGCTTCTTTTTACCTCAGTATTGGAGTTAATGCCACCATGGAGAGTCTCAATGCAATAGGCACAGCTTCTCATTGAAGCTCCAATCTTGAGGTACTGTTTCCATGGATGTCGGAAATTGAATTTTCCATGTGCTGGCTCCCATCTGGCAAAATTGGCCTGTAATTCAAGAGGTAGAGTTTATCTTATATTAGCAAAACAGGATAGAAGAGTTTTGATATTACATGCTGGATCGATCATTATTTGAGAAAGTTGTTGACTAACCATCAATTCTTCAGCAGCCTTAGAATTAAGTACACATTTGTATCCTTGCAATCTCTTACTGGAATCTTTCTCATCTAAATTTTTACTGCCATCTACTCTGAAGTTCTCAGCAGCATATCCTGAAATATTAAAGTCCAAAAACTAGTATATTAGTTTCTTCATTCATTGAGAGCATACACTTGTGATATCATTGTTCAGTTATCTGATGTATATTACCTTGTAAGGAATCAGCAAGTTTTTGAAGGTTAGTACTAATGAGATGATGCAGCTCCGTACCAGCCCAAACAGGACACAAAATCATGGTAATGAAAAGACAGATGGTGGCCCCAATAGCAATAGTGGAGACCCTTTCATGAGCCAATTCAACCAACTTATCAACGCGATAGCCCGACACTGACACTAAGCTGAAGGTAAGAATGAAGATCATGGCACCATAATCAAATCGCGCTTTTATAGTAGGTATAAATCGAGAAAAGGTTGCTGCAGCAGCTGCAAGGAAGATATGTTTAAAACATGTGAGCAATCCACAACTAGTATAAAGTTCTCATAAACATATAATAAGAAACTTTTACTTACCTAAGAGAAAAACTGAAGCTTGGAGAATAATAGGTTCAAATCTGTCTCCAGATTGACTTGCAACCCAATGAACACCAATTCCTAGAGATCCAGCTAAACATGTTCCAATAGCTCTATTTACACACTTATATAGTGTAGAACCTGCCATATTGGGAATGGAATTTTGACTCCAAATCAATACCATTACCAAAAGTCTGTTTGCACAATGAATTAATTCACACACAAAAAAAGAAAGATAAATCATAGTGTGACATATGAATACTCACCTACAGTGTACTCAAAAACTACTACAACTGTCATAACTGCCCACATAGCATTCCCTCCAACACCATCATACAAAGGCCTCATGTAATAAAACAGTGACACAATAGAAAGAGCCAATCCTACTTTGAGGCAATGAATAACTTTTTTTGGCTCATTTACAGCTAAATTCCATGCCTTGTCAAGGAACTTCCTGATGTTTGAAACAAACCCCATTACTAAGCTTAACAATCTACATGTTTGCCTCGACTCTGGCACTAAAATTTGCGAAGAGCCACTAGGCATGTTGACCCTCCATTCCAAGCTTGCAGCAGGCACTTCATTTTCCTTAACCATTTTTGCTAAAACACACACCTTGTCCAAACTTTTCGTTTTTGTCAGGTAAAATGTGAGATTGATTTGGTTAAGTTTTGAGAAGGACTGCTGGGGATTAAGACTTCAAATTACCATGTGTTGGAGAATTTCAGCTTTCACAATCAAAGCTGGAAAATTTATCAGTGCTTAATAAGTTATCATGAGTTGCTACTCAAGTATGTCATATGCACATATATATACTCTTGCTCCAAGATTTGATTTTGTACGTTTGTAGTATTGTACGGGAAAACTTTAAATTTTAGTTAGGTAAGTTCTGGATTTTTTTATTTTAAACAAATAGTGGGCATGGATTTGATATTCATATCTGTTCCTAGTGCTTTTTTCTATGAACACAACAGTGTGCCTAAAAACTAACACATCAAACAGTAGTGGAACCTAATGTAAAAACGTCATCAGTTGGTTTTTGTCTCATGTGTTTCTCGACTAAGATTATCCTCATATCTTGATTAGGTTATCCTTCATATATAATAATTAATCCTCCTTTTCCTTCAGATTTCTACATATATATATATATATATATATGGAGTCATAAATTCTAAACAAAATAATAGTGGAGTTTATTAAAATTGCAATAATGATCTCACCCTCAGCTTGCATTCAATCAAATCCAGAGTCCTATTTTTCCCTTTAGCTAGCTTTCTAATTCTTTCATAAGTATAGTGCAATTATCGGTCCACCACAACGAAATGGAAGCCAAGAAATTTGGATTCTATTCGAGTTTCTTTGTTGTCCTTCTTATCCTTCATGTTATACATATGCTATCTATAAATTTTTTTTATAAAAAAATTCCTTTTCTAAATGAGAATTTCCTAATCTTCTTAGCACTTGCACTCTACTGCTGCTATTGGTTTTCTGCTAAGAATCAAAACTAATGGCGTCAATATATTCATAAGTAAAATATCGAAATACTAAAGCAAGAATTCAGCAAAAATATATGAGTGGATAATGTAATTCTTAGCAGCATTTATAGTATAAAAAATACATTGGATTCCCACGTCATTTTGGTCTGAACTTTAAAGCCATCTTGATATATACTATTATACCTAGAGTTTGATTATAATGAAACTCTAATAGTTTTAGGAAGTGCTATTTCTACCTCATGCCCCTTTACGATTTTGAATTTAAGAAAATGATATTTTTAGATCTTTTATGTGGAAAAGACAGATCTCTTACGTGTGAAAATAAATATCTGGTGTTTAAAAAAAGAGATAGGAACATAAAGCTAAAAATAATTTTGTAAAGAGCCAAAAAACCAATTGACCTTTTTTACGAGGAAAAATACTTTCTGTTCCGCACTAAATATTATCTTTGTGTTTATGCTTTCTCCTACGCATGTCTGCTTAGTGCCATATGTCTAGACAAAATGGAGAGATAGGAGTGACATTAGGAAATCGTCTCAACTTCCCGCTAATCAAAAAAGTAAATAGTCACAACTTGCCCATAATAAAAAACCTAAGAGTTTATATTTCATTCACTAATAACGTAAAAGATATTTATACAATCATGTTACTTATTATAAGGTAATTACAGATAAATTTTTTATCTTTATAACATTAAGTGTAAACCAATAAAAGTGATAACTAATAAATGATTATAACATATTAGATTACATTGATAGTGTAACAAGCATTAATACTGTGTGTTATATAACTTTAAAAATTCGAAAAAGAAAAAGTAGACCTAAAAAATGGAATATTTGGAAAATCGTCCTCCAATGAATTTGTAGTAATTAAGTGAAATCATTTCTGCGTAGTTAATACCTAAGTTTAGGCCTTTCTCTGTGTTGGAACAACATGACCTAATTCTGCACTACTACTACTAGTGCATGCTTTTTTGATTCAACCTAGTTAGAAAAACTCTTTATCTCTTCATATTTAAATTTGATTTCACGTCCAATACCGTGAAATGTTTAAAAAGATAAACCGTTTATGATAAACGGCTAAAATTTAGCCTAACAGCAACCCCCTCTCCCCAAAAGCAAACATCACCGTGATTTAATATCTAATTAATTATGCTTGTGTAATTAAGTTAGTCTTCAAATTAGGTCACGAAGCACGACTGACGTACGACTCGCCTTGTGCTTTCATGAATATTCCTCCTTATTAGTCTGCTAATCTATTTTAACCTGATAAGTGCTATCATCACTTGGAAAGTATCAAGGAAACTTCCCCCACGTTACACGAACAACAACATATATAATTTGAAAAGCTATCTCAACTATCAAATATTAATTAGTTTAACTTAACTTAATCCTTACATATCTGGAGTTTAATATGGAGAGGTTGATCAAGTCGGCTCATTTCACTCTTGTGGTGACTACTTATTATTCATAGAGTTGATTCAGGTTTATATTCGCGAGATTGTCGGGCTTCACGGCGTGCCGGTATCCATCATCTCTGAACGGGATACGCAGTTTACATCGCGATTCTGGAAGTCGTACATCGTGAGTTAGGCACGCGGGTTAGGTTGAGCACAACATTTCACCCTCAGACGGACGGACTGTCCGAGCGCACTAAATGTTTTTAACATTGTTTGCAGGTCTTGAAAGCTAATTATGTGTAAATACACACAATGGGTGGAGTTAGTAATTTGAACGTATTAAATTGCTATGGTAATGCGAAATTTCTATTACACTGTCAACGAATATGAATTAAATCTTGTTATGTATATCGCCTTATGAACAGCGGCGTTATAGCAAGCTCTTAACTGCATATTAGGTACCATGCATGCAATACAGAAAAATATATATACTTGGAGAACCCCCTACCTGTTAGTATTTACAACTTTAACTTCTGCTAATTTCAACAATTAAAAGAGTTGTTTTCGAAGTCAATTGTGCTATTCTTACCTCAAACTACGATATCGCTACTGTGTCATATATATTATTTTGGATTTGGGGGTTTTCGAACTCCGTATTATAAATATTTATTATACTTCCAACTTTGTATGCGGTCATGATTTGTTACTTTAGATTAGATTTTGGGTGTCGACGCCCTATATTCAGGGCAGATTTAGGGGCCGAAGGGGTTCATTCGAACCTCCTTCACGGGAAAATTATACTGTATATATATTGCAAAATTTATTTTCGTGCCTTAACGTATTATATTTTGAATCCCCTTAATATAACCCAAAAACATAGCTCAGTGATGAAAAGGGTTCAAAACATTTGTGAAGTCGCTGATTCAGTTCCCACTAACTACTGTCTCTTTTATAAACCTTTTCTTTTTTGAACTCCCTTATTGAAAATCGTGCCTCCGCCACCGCCTATATCCCGTTCCCATGGAATAATATATATACCTGGTTAAGTATTTAAGTAAATCACTCATCAGTCGTTTGGTTAAAGTTTTATTATTGTGTGGATCAATATCGTAATGCTCAATGGAACCACGCGGCAAAACTACCATTGATGTTGAGGATCTTAATTAGGCTAAAACATTTGGCGACTCACTTTCTGTAAAAGGTGATACGTACAAGCAAGTGCATATAGTATGTGGCCATGCAACATATATTCAGGCCAAATTCTTTAGTGCTGTACAGCTTAGTGTTTGATGTGGAATGTTTTTAGTTATACATGACGGGCCGGTGTCATATACTGATTTTTAAATTGATTTAAGTTATGATATATATGTTGTTAGTGTAACCTTTTTTAATAATATTATTATAATTTAACATGTTATAGTTGGCAATTGTACTACTATGAAGTTACTAATTATTAGAGTACGTAATATTTATCATAAAAAATTATTTGGTGGCAGCAACCGTAGTTGTGGATGAACTTCCTGAGGATATAGACTGTCCAACCATTAGTAACTAATTACTGTATAAACTACTTCGGTCCAAGAAAATAGTAGTCGTGTTTGTTTAGATATATATGATATAAAGTTGTGGATGAAAGAGTTAGAAGAGGTATCACGTCGTTGAGGTTTCAAAAGTTTAAGAAATGTTTTTAATTTGCATCCAATAATATAATTAGTTCACATTTCTACACATAATAACACCTGCAGTTTTAATTACCTTCTTTATTGGTTACCAATTTATGTGTTTCACGATTTGCATTTTTTAACCTACGAAATTTGGCAAGTTTAATATTGAGTTTGGCGTTTTTTGGATCCTCATCCTAATCTTGAAGCTGTTACTTTTCCATAGTTTAATTTGAAGTTTGGAATTAACCTCAATTTAGTTTTTTAATTTAAACTTTGAAGTGCTTTTGATGAGCGCCTCTGGTAATATTTTTGGAACAACATAATTTCATTATTTACTTTTAATTGGGGTCATTAATATATGTAATATTAGAATGAAAGACGGTATATAGGACTGCCAAACAAATTTGGAAACTGAATAATATTATTTCACTTATTAATATATACAACTTCAACATAAAAATACAAATCCTAATTAGACATGACTTTTAATGGAAGACTGTTACAAGGCCAGTTTTATGATCATAATACTTGGACCATATAATCCTTCCCTACTTAGCAGAACCCTTTATAGCTGGAAGCATTTGAGTAGTTAAATCACTCACTGGAATAAATCTACTTCCAGCTGCATCAGGAGCAGCAGCCAGTAGGCAATCCATAAAATATTTTCTTTGCAGGATTTGATGAAATCCACTGCTTTCATATTGAATCTTAAAGGTTATAGTCACTGAAAGAGGCGGAGTTAGGTGAGCAGAAGGTTAACGTGTATATATTATATGTTGAATTCCTTTAGCTTCTTCTATGCGTATATATATTTCTTTTTATTTTTTGAATCCGTTTAGTGAAAATTTTACCTTCGTTAATTAAAATTTCCGTAAAGAAAACTTGTTGTCTATTCCTTTATTGATTATTGTAAAAAGTTTCGGAATGTGTATTCCTTAAACAAGTCATCTCCAATCAAATCCAAGTACTTCCTTTCTGTTCCTTTATCTTTTCTAACTACAAGTCAAAGGAGTACTCAAGTACATAGGATTCCACTCTCTCTCTTCCCCAACTCCAACGGTAGCTTCTTGCGACAGTAAACTAACATGCTTCTCCATAGAGCCGCCCTGGTGTGTCTGAATCGGAAAAAAGCTGCTAATAAACAGGCGAAGCAAACCATTGAAGCAATTGAAGGCAAAATCTCCAATGCGACAACAGTCACAAATTTCCCAAATTCAACAGTGTGCCCTAATCGCCAAAATCGCGACTCTGTAATCGCTATTCACACTACACATAATGGAATGCCGACAATCTTGTTCAAAGCATCTGACTACTACGGGATTAGGGCATTAGAATGAAATTTACTTTGGTGGGCAGGTTTCTTAAACCTAGGCCCCAAATTGATATAATTAGATCGAAATTTAAAGAACTGATTTCTCTAAAAGGGTCGTCCAGGATTGGGGTGTATGACAACTTCAATGTGTTCCTAGATTTTACTAATGAAGATGACTTCTCCATGGTTTGGTTCAAACGTGTTATAGAAATAGAGGGGCAACAAATGTGGCTACAGAAGTGGTCTCCTGATTTTAAGCCGCATTCCTGTTTGGGTTCTTCTCCCGGGCCTCCCATTTCATATGCATACATGGGAGTATGTTAAGCAAGTTGTGAGCGCTGTGGGCACCCCGCTCGAAATGGACTTAGCGACTAGGAGTAGAACAAGACCAAGTATAGCTAAGGTCCGAGTGGAGATTGATCTGCTGAAGCCACAACCAGACTCTATTTATGTGGGACAGATTTTTGATAATGCTCCTCAAAAAGGATTTGTCCAAAAGCTCGAGTACGAAGGGATTCCTAAATACTGCAAATTCCGTAGAAAGCTAGGCCATAATTTACTCAACTGCAGGGCAATTGAAAGGAAGAAAGCAACAGATGAAAAAGAAGCAATAACCAAGAGAAATAAGGATAACCATGAGACTGATTCTATTACTGCTATTGAGAACTGTAAGGAACATGGTAAGGGAGAAGGCAGCAAGGTCATAGAAATAGAAGAACTGCCTAAGAATATACAAAAAGAAGCGATCAAACAAAGGGATGAGAAAGTCGATATTCAGCAGGCGGATAACACCAACAAGCAGCCTAGCCAACGATTTAGAAACGCTGTTGATAACCAAAACAAGTTAGACACTGCAGGCAAAGAAATGGTTGAAGATATCAAGGCCAGAACAACCAAACAGAAGAGGAAAAACAACAAACAAAAGAGACTTCCTCAAAAGAAATCCAAAATCTCTTTAAACCAATATGGTGTAAAGTCAACGACAACATAAGGGCTAACAAAAATAGGGTGGACCATGACAAGAAACTACATCAAGAACTAGGAAAGATGAATGAATACAACCATGATCAAGTAGTGAACATTGATAAAGAGGAAAATGATGAAGCTAATAACAGAAACAATGACTCGAGCAACAAGGAATGTAATGAATCCACCCCTACAAATAGAACAATCGAAGGATCAGAAAAGCTAGTCCAAGAATCTTCCGACATCCAAAGGAATTCGAGTCAAGGGAAGGATGTGAACAGGATGCAAACCAACGATCAACAGGACCACCATGACCTTACCAAATACCTCACTACTAACGATGGGTCAGTCAGTGTCCCATCAGAGATTAAAGCATTGCCGGGGATTAATATGACATTCCAACTAGATCTTGATTCTCCACAGTCGTCTATTAATAAACTGCTGTCTACATTGAAAACTAATCATCAAATGGAAGTGATCTCTCCAAACAAGGTTACTGTAAGATCCCCTGAAGACCAAATGCAAAACAACCTTAGCAATCAAGGTGATAATGAAGGATTCTCTCTGGTCCAAAGGAACAAAAACAAAAACAGAAACAAAAAGAAGGAATAGAAGAATAAAGGAAAGAATAACTCTTCCAAGGTGGAAGGGAGTACAAACTAATCCCCCCTAGGCCTATGATTAATTCCATCTTTTGGAATATTAGGGGAGTGAAATAAAAAAAAGCCATTCCAAGGCTAAAAAAACTCATCAACATGTACAAAGTGGAGCTCGTAGCACTATTCTAACCTTTCGTTAGCATGAATAGAATTGACAAGTATATGAGATACCTTGGATTTCATCACAGTATAGCCAACAAGAATGGGAAGATTTGGTTTTTATGGTCAGGAAACTTTCAAACTAGCGTGATCGACAATAAAGAGCAGCAGCTAACCATCAAAATGCAATACACCCCTGCTAATTGTGATCTCTTCCTAACAACTGTGTATGCCAAATGTACCGAGAATGAAAGGAGAGAGCTTTGGAGAAACTTAGAAGATCTGCACACTCACATCAATGGTCCTTGGTGCATCGGGGGTGACTTCAACGTAATTTTAAAACCAGATGAAAAAAGGGGGCAATCCCCACAAAATGCATAAATTTTTTGAATTTAGTAGCTGTATGGATAATTGTGAGGTGCTGGATTTGGGGTTTATAGGCCCTAAATTCACGTGGTGCAACAACTGGAAAGCTAGAAAAAGGATTTGGAAGAGGCTCGATATAATATTTGTTAATGACCAATGGACAAGACTATTCCAGATTAATATGGTCAAACATTTAGCTAGAACAGGATCAGATCACAGACCTCTCCTCATCAAATGTCAAAAAGAACTTCAAGTAGGCATCAAATATTTCAAATTCCTCGATTTTTGGGCTGAACAACCTACTTTCGTGAACCTGGTAGAAGAGACCTGGAGCATTCGAGTTCCTGGAAACCCCATGTGGAGGCTACAACAGAAGTTGAAAGTTCTCAGTAAGAATCTTACTAGATGGTCGAAAGAGACCATTGGTAATGTCTTCGAACAAGTTAGCATTTGGGAAGATAAAATGGTAAATCTGGAAGAAATTGACCCCATTAACAACACTGATCAATCCAAAGATGAGCTCAATAAAGGCCAAACAGAATACATCAAATGGCTAGGTATGCAAGATGCGATCCTTAGATAGAAAGCCCAACATAAATGGCATGAAGAAGGGGATAGCAATACCAAATACTTCCACAGCTTAATTCGAAACAGGAGAAGTATGATTCACCTTTATACGGTCAAATATCATAATGGATCATGGATACAAGGAGATGAGAGCATCTCAAGGGTTTCTGTACACCATTTCAAACACCTATTTAACCTTCATCACCAATTTAACAATCAAGAGATCCTTAGCTGTATACCTAATTGTATCAATGAGGATGATAATGATAAACTCAAGGCTATTCCTAACGAGGAGGAGATCAGAGATGCTGTTTTTAGTATGAATGCCTCTAGTGCAGTGGGACCGGATGGATTTAATGGCACCTTCTATCATAAATGCTGGAATATCATCAAGAGTGATATTGTGGACTTTGTACAAGAGTTTTTCAATGGCAAGGCTATGACCAAGTTCTACAATCACACTTGGCTGATTCTTATTCCCAAAGTCGACTCCCTAACCAATTTCTCTGAGTTCAGGCCTATTAGCCTGAGCAACTTCACAAGCAAAATCATCTCTAAAATTCTGTCCCGAAGACTGAACCCTATGCTTGAGAAAATAATATCCCTGAACCAAAGTGGATTCGTCAAAGGCAGGCTGATCACTGACAATTTTCAATTAGCACACTAGATTGTTCACAACATAAGGCAGAACAACAATGGGGGTAATGTGGTCATCAAGTTGGATATGGCTAAAGCTTATGATAAAATGTCCTGGCATTTCCTAATGGCCGTCATGAGAAAGTTTGGATTCTCAGAAGAATAGATAGATATTATTTGGAGTTTGGTTAGTAATGTGTCGTATTCTATCATCATTAATGGATCCATAAGAGGTTTCTTCACATCATCACAAGGTATCAAACAAGGTGACCTTCTATCCCCCTCCCTGTTCATTATCGGAGCTGAAGTTCTCTCCAGGTCCTTAAACATCCTTATTACTCACCACAACTTCACCCCTTTCTCTATGGACCATAGAGGGCCTATCATCACCCACCTTGCTTATGCTGATGACATCATGATATTCACTGAATGTGATAAGCATTCGCTAAAGTCATTAAAAGTCGGATAAGAAGGTACGAAAAAGCTTCAGGTCAAAAAGTGAATAACGACAAGAGCTTCTTTGTTACTGCTCCAAACACTTCTGCTAGCAGAATAAATAGAATCAGAAGAACCTCGGGTTATATGGATAAGACTTTTCCTTTCAACTACCTTGGATGCCCAATCTACTGTGGAAGGAAGAAAATTAGCATCTTTGATGGCATGGTAGCCAAGATTGTGAAAAGACTCAACGGATGGCAAAGAAAAATTCTATCCTACGGGGGGAAGGTAACTTAATCAAACATGTGCTCCAATCCTTGCCAACCTAAATTTTGTCTGCCATGAACCCTCCTAAAGGCATCATCAAACTAATGGAAAAACAATTTAACAATTTCTTCTGGGGATCTTCGGAAGGAAAAAACAATTATCACTGGTCCTCTTGGAACAACCTGTGCCTTCCTAAGGATGAATGGGGTGTGTGGGTCAGGCATATGGATGATATCACTGAGACGTTTTCCCTAAAAATATGGTGGAGTTTCAGGACCCAACAATCCCTTTTGGCCACTTTTCTTAATGCTAAATATTGCAAGAAAGCCCATTCGGTTAACAACGTGCCTATCCCATATGATTCACACATTTGGAGAGATTTAACGAAGGCAAGGATCAAAGATGAATCGAATATCTTATGGAAAATTCAAGAAGGCAACTCTAGTTTCTGGTGGGATAACTGGACGGGCAAAGGTGCCTTGGCCAAGATTGTTCAGGGCCCGGGGAAGTCTCCCAAGCTTCTTTTTAAAAGTTTCATCCAGGAAGGTACCTGGGACACCAACAAATTGGCAATCACTATTCCCCCTCACTTGTTTGATACTATTACTAAGATGGAAATTGGCAACAAAAACTCTCAGGACTTTCCAATATGGAATTTAGCCGAGGACAATCACTTTAATAATAAATCGGCCTGGCATTTAGTGAGAACGAAAAAGCAAAAGAATAACTTCATTAGTAAGATTTGGAAAAAATCCATTCCTTTCAAAATTTCTTTCCTATCTTGGAGGTTACTCAAAAAGCGACTCCCATTTGATGATATTATTGGTAAATTTGGCACCAACATTGTTTCTAGATGTTCTTGTTGTTCTTTGTCGCAGGTGGAGACTATGGAACATGTATTCAATGAAAGCAAGGCAGAAAAGATAGCATGGAATGTGATTGGCAATCCACTGGGCATAAGGCATCAAATAGAGCCGGTAATGGGTACCTTCAAGAGATGGTGGGATACAAGCTCGAAGAACAGGGTCCATAGCCTAGTCCTTCAGATAGCTCCTGTAACAATATGCTAGGAAATATGGAAACAGTGGACATCGTGCAGATATGGTGAGCAGAAGAAGTTTCAACCTAACAAGTTGGTACATCAAGTTATCTGGAGCATCACAGGTGCTATTTCAAAGATTATACCAAGCTGGGATAACCCCCTCCCTTAGCCAGACTCTTGCCAAAGAATTGAGAGGTTGAAACCAGTACATAGCTGGAAGTAAGTGCTCTGGTCGACTCCTAATCTGGGTACTATCAAAGTAAACACCGATGGCAGTTACATCAAGGAAAACAACAAAGTAGGAATAGGGGGAATCGTAAGGAGTAGCAACAGGGATCTCATTATGGCCTTTTCGAAGGCGGTCCAGTGTGATAGCAACCATATGGCGGAGGCTTTAGCTGCTGAGTTCGGACTGAAATGGTGCAAGAAACAAGGCTATAATAATTTCATCCTAGAACTCGACTCCAAAGTGATTGCAAATAGGTTGATAAATAGGGACACCAACAACTTGAAAATCAAATAAATGGTGGATAGAATGTTATTGATTATTCAACAAGCCAATGTGAGTATAGAACACTGCTACAGAGAAGGCAACCAAGTTGCAGACTGTCTGGCAAAAATGACTTCTACATCGGGTAATAGCATTATTATCAACTCATATCAACAACTACCTACATGTGCTAAAGGTGTCTTCCTCTTGGATAAGTGGCAAATTCCAAGCATCAGAACCAAATTCGACAAAGCCAACTTTTTTGTTAGTTAAAAGATGTATACTTTATCATCCCAGAGGGAGATCATGTATATAGTTCCTCTGGTTTTTATTTTGTAGGTGCTTATTTTGGGTGATGGAATCACCAAGTTGTATTTTATGAGGTTAGGCACAGCCCCCCTCACTGATCCTTTTTTAATACAACAATGCCCAGCAGTTCAACTGGGTAAATTTTTTAAAAAAAAGTCAAAGGAGTACTCATCCATCAAACTCCTTTTTGGTTTTCGTCTCTGTTTGAATTTCATTCTAGGTGGATTACTAATAACATTACAACTTAAATAGCCATTGTATGAGCGTGTCTCCCAAAATCAAATTTCACGCGATTATTTAAGGCGATTTTTTTTTGGAAAATTAACCCACAACTGCTACCCTTCGATATGTACTGAGTAACCTACTGATACGAATCTAATAGAGAAGAGCTTCGGGCAGTAGTACCTTGTGTTTGCGCAGGTGTTACGTATCCCTTAAATTAGTTGAGGAGAAGGTTAGGAACAAGTTTGCAAGTTAGTCAGTTTAGTCCCTTTTACTTTTAAGTTATAGTTATAGTATTTACAAATTGACCCCACGCATCTGGGTGTCCTAAACATATTAGGTCCAGCCCAGTTAGTTAGAAATGACAGAGATCGTACATTGCCAGCTAAGGAATCTAGGTTTGTAATCCTATATATTGTAATAGCTTCATCTTTCTTCAGTATGAATATACAGACTCTTCTTTTGTTGCCCTAGATGCTCGCATTTCTTTGTTTTTTTCTTTCTTGTATTTACTATTTCATTGCCTTTCATTGCATTTTCCCTTGATTTTTGCTACTTAGCCCTGCTCGTATCAGCGGTATCAGAGCAAATCTTGGCTATGTAGTTACAATGGATGTTAATATGATTGATGTCATGGAGACACTTTGGAGGTTGTTCAAGAGAAAACCTTCAGAAATCAAGAAGAAGCACTGAGCGAGGTAAGAGAGTACTTAATGAGGTTATACACGATATGAAGAGACTTGAGAGAAACAAATCAGTGGCCTTCAATGGAGGTGAGCTTTACTCTCCCAATGATAAACCTTTGGAATTTGGAGATTTAGCTTCACCTAGCTCGCAAGGAGTTAATAGTCTCGCTCTTGTCGTTTCCAGCACTATCAATAACCCTATCTCTATTGCTCCAATTAGAGCCACCTCTCTCCCTATGGCACATGCCTCACAGATCTCCTCAAACCCTAGCTCCTCACAACACAATCTTCCTGCACGAACCACCCATATACAACATGCCCCCTTACAAATACATAGTTTTCAGTCACACCCTCTTCCACCACCTACAACAACTTTGATGCAACCTCAGCCCCCTTACAACCAAACAACTCAAGTGGAAGCTATCCATAAGTCCAGTTTCAGATTCAAGGCTCACCTATGATTATGCCCCCACTATATAATCAGTATGCATAACATCCTCAGTTTCCACCTGCCTACTGCACCCAAACAACCCACATATCCCCTCCCTTGTACCACCAAGTACCTTACCTTCTACCACAACCCTATTAGCATAATCCCACCATTGGCCACCCATATAACCTTCCTTACACCACCATTGTTCCCTTACCTAATATTCCTTTTGTTAAGTATCACAAGGTAGAATTCCCTAAGTTCAATGGTGAGGACTTGGTTGTATAAGGTGGAGCAATTTTTTGTTGATGAGGAGGTGACTATTCAGCAGAGAATGAAGTTAGTGTCCATGCACTTTGAAGGAGATGCATTGCAGTGGCATTTGGGTTACATGAGAAATAGAGGATATATGCCTTTTCCTTCTTGGGAAGAGTACTTGTGGGCAATCTGTGACAGCTTATGTAACGATCCGACCGGTTGTTTTGTGTTCTAGGACCCTGTGCCCCTAAATGAGACTCCCCGTAATTGCTTTTACTGATTTATGACTTGGGGGGACGGGTGGTTCGAGGTTTGGAGGAGTTTGGAGTAGTATAAGAACACTTAGTTCCTTAAGGTTGGCCTTAAAGGCCAAGTTTGACTTCAGTCAACATTTTCAGTAAACGACCCCGGAATCGAGATTCGAAGATTCCGGTAGGTTCGTATGATGATTTCGGGCTTAGGCGTGTGTTCGGAATGGGTTTTGGATGACCCATGAGCGTTTCAGTGCCAAATAGTGAATAAGAATGTCCTTAAGTTCAAATTGAGGTTTGGAACGTGTTTTTGTGTTATCGAGGTCCGAACGAAATTCTGAGACTGGAAATAGTTCTGTTATGTCATTTATGAATTGCTCGCAAAATTTGATGTCATTCTGAGTATTATAGGTATGGTTCAGCATATTGAAAGCGAATTCAGAAACTTGAAGTTCTTAAGTTTGATCCAATAGGTTTTGAGGTGTAATTTTTAGATTTAGCACTCTTTCGGGCGTTCCGAAGGCTTGAGTGAGTCCGTATTATGATTTAGGACTTGTTGGTATATTTGGACAGGGTCTCGGGTGGGCCCAGATGCCATTCGGGTATCGAGCGAGGCAAAAACCAGCCTAAAGTGACTGTTGGTGCACCAGGTCTGGTGCGACCGCACCTGCGGAGGTCAAGTCGCAGGTGCGAGACTGCTCTTGCAGTCCCAGTCTCGCAGGTGCGACTCCTGAGGGAGTTGCCAATTTCTGCAGGTGCGGACCACTTTCCGCATAAGCGGAGCCGCAGGTGCGGACTACGCCCCACAGGTGTGAAACCAGGACCTTTCCCCTTCTCCGCAGGTGAGAGACTTTTCTCGCAGATGCGAGACCGCAGGTGCGGTCATCGAGCCGCAGGTGCGAAAAGCCTGTATGCAGTGCACTTCGTTTTAAACACGGGACTTAGCCATTTTTGAACACTTTTCTTCATTCTTGGGCGATTTTGAGAGCATGCAAGGAGGGTATTCGACCTAGCTACTGTGAGGTAAGTAATTCCTACTATGAATTTAGCTTATTACTTGAATGTTTAGGTAGGTTAACACCATAATTAGTTGAAACCATGGGTTTGAGTAAAAACCTAGGTTTTTGACAAAAATGGGAAATAACAAAGAAATTTGTTGAGGAATCAAACAAAAACTATATAATATTGATCCTTAGGCCATGGGTGACAGTTTCCTTCAAAAATTTTCGGGATCCGAGCATGTGGGACCGGGGGCGTATTTTGGGATTTTGCAATTTAGGTTGAAATAATCATTTAAATAGGGAAATTTCATACTTTTGAGTATAGATTGATTTATTTATGCAATATTTGACTACTTTCGAGTCCTTGGGCGACGAATTTGGAGTTTCGGGCGCATTCTTGACCCGGGAAGTAGACTTGATGCGAGGTAAGTCTCCTTTCTAACCTTGTAAGAGGGAATTTTTGCCCATAGGTGAATTAAATGAGTATGTGTCATTGTTGTGGGTGACTACGTACGTGCGAGGTGACGAGAGCCCGTGCGTAGTAACTACTGTTGTTATGTTCGGGTAGTTAGGCCCACACTATGCCATGTCAATTTCATTAACTTGAGTTATGTGCTTTGTAACTTCATTGTATGCAACTTTGTTTTTAAGAAAAACCGAGAGTTTGATGTTTTAAAGAAATTGTTATTTGAAAAGAATTGAAAGAAAGATGTTGTGTTTGTATGCGGCCGCTTCGCAATTTATATCCCGCGAGCAGGGTGATTCTTCCCCTACTCTCATGGGAGTGGGTCGTACGCCACGGCAGGTTAATAGATGCATCTATGGTTCGCGCCGTTTGACCCTTCGGTAGTGCACAATTATTATTACTATGTTGGCCCAGGACGGATGTCCTTATTCCACTATGCGCATGCTATTTGCCCGATGTTGTTTATGACTATTGAGCGTTGAATTATCCTGGAGGATCGAACTAAAAACTTGTAAATTTATGCTTCACTACATATTTGGATTCTATTACGATTCGATATATATTTTCTTACTATCCATGCTTACTTGTTGTCCTCTTTTAAATTATCACCTAAATACACTGTTTGGACCCTAGTAAGTGTCAAGTCGACCTTTTGTCACTACTTCTTCGAGATTAGGCGGGATACTTAATGGGTACATATTGTTTATGTACTTATGCTACGCTCTGTACTTAATTGTATAGGTTCTGAGGCAGATGCATCTGGGTTCCAGTACGGAGCTTGTTCCTGAGTTTTACTGGTCGAGGCTTCACGGTGAGCTACTCTTCTTGGCGATTTCAGCAGCACTTTGGAGCTATTCTTTTTGTTATTTCTGTCTATACTTACTCAGACAGTAGGACAAACTTTCATTCTTTTGATATTATTCTACTAGATGCCTGTAGACTTGTGACACTAGTTCCTGGCACTCACACGCTAGTAGACTTTATTTTGGGATGTAATCGTTAATTATGACTTCATGATTATTTATTTTGCATAAAATTTGCCTAAGTTATCCGTTTCTACTTAATGTCCCAAAACTAAGTTAAGCAAGTGTTGAAAAATGTTTTGGTAAACTACTTGAAATCACTAGTAGATAATGGTTGGCTTGCCTGACGGCGGTGTTGGGAGCCATCGCGACCTGAGTTAGGATTTGAGTCGTGACAACATGGTATTAGAGCTCTAGGTTCACGTAGGTGGAAAACCCAATAGATTCCTGCGGATCGGTACAGAGACGTCTGTATTTATCTTTGGGAGGCTATAGGGTGTTAGGAAATCTCTTTTTATTCACCTTCTATCGTGCAGTTGATGGTATACTAAATATCACTCTTCTATTCTCTCACAGATGGTGAGGATGCGAGCAGCTGATGTTTCGGACCCGGGAGGGGCCGCTACCCTCGTCATCCGAGGCCGTGATAGAAGCGGGGGAGGGAATCAGCCCGAGGTAAGGGACAAGGGCGTCCCAAGACTATACCAGTCGCACCCCCAGCGGATCCAGTAGAGGATCCCATCACCGAGGAGCAGGGCGAGGTGCCCGCAGCAGATCCTGCCCTTATGGATTTTACGACAGCACCAGGATTTCTGGAGGCCATGGGCCGTATGATGCGGTTCATAGACACCATGAATCAGGCTGGTTTATTTCCAGCAGATCCGGCCACATGTCAGGCGGGAGGGGGAGCACAGACCCCTACTGCACAGGCTGCTGGACATGAAACAACAGTATATCAGACCCCGGGTACACTGCCTGTGGGCGGGGTTCAGCCAGTAGCAGCAGCAGCAGCACCTGAGCCCAGACCAACTGCAGACGGTGATCCGCAGAAGTTATTAGACAGATGGACCAGATTGCACCCTCCTGTTTACGGAGGTGAGCGTCATGAGGACGCACAAGACTTTATTGATAGGTGCAGGGAAAAACTGCACAACATGAGGATACTGGAGTCTCATGGAGTTGAGTTCACTACTTTTCAGCTAGAGGGCAGGGCCCGTAGATGGTGGCAGTCCTATATTCTTGGAAGACCGGCAGATTATCCTCCCATCACTTGGGAGCAGTTTACTCAGTTATTCCTAGACAGATATATCCCACCCTCTGAGAGGGAAGAGCTGCGGTATTAGTTTGAGCAGCTGGAGCAGGGTCAGATGTCAGTGACCGACTACGAGGCTAGGTTTTCTGAGCTGTCTCGTCACGCACTCATGATACTTCCTACTAATGCAGAGAGAGTGTGGATATTTGTAGATAGGTCACATCCATGTATTAGGCCATCATGGCCCGAGAGGTGGAGATTTGGACTCCTTATCAGCTTGTGGTGGAGATTGCTCGCAGGATCGAGGGTTATCGGTCAAGGAGCAGAGAACAGGGTCAGCAGGATAAGAGGGCCAGATTTTTCAGGGATTCCAGAGGTGCTCCAGCTAGGGGCAGAGGTCATTTTGGTAGGGGCCAGCCCCGTAGGCCCCCATATTCAGCACCACCGCCACCTCTACAAGGTGTCCCAGCGAGGCCTTATTTCAGCGCCATGCCGGAGAGTTCTTACCGCCCACTAGCTATTCAGGGTTCCTCCGAGGGGTATTCTGGTCATTAGGGGTCTACCAGTCCTTATTTCAGTGCTATGCCAGAGGGTTCCTACCGTCCTCCCTCTATTCAGGGTTCTTCTTCAGGGCAGCAAACTATGGTGCCGGGAGGTTGTTATGAGTGTGGGGATCCATGTCACATAAAAAGGCATTGTCCCAGGCTTCGGGGCAAGGCAGTGCAGCAGGGTCACCAGCCTATGAGGTCAGCACTAGCGGTTCAGCCACCTAGAGGTGGAGGGCAGGCTGGTAGGGGTCATCGCAGAGGTGGAGGCCAGGCAGGGGGAGCCCAGTCAGCTCCTGTTTATTCCAGTGGAGGTCAGTCATTCGGCGCTCCAGCCAGATTCTATGCTATTCCGGCCAGATCAGATGCAGTAGCCTCAGATGCCACAATCACAGGTATTATTTCAGTATGTGGTAGAGATGCATCGGTATTATTCGATCCAGGGTCCACTTATTCATATGTATAAACCTTATTTGCTCATTCCTTGGATATTCCTCGTGAGTCCTTGGGTACTCCTATTTATGTGTCCACTCATGTGGGCGATTCTGTGGTTGTGGACTGGATTTATCGATCTTGTGTGGTTACATTCTGTGGGTTCGAGACCAGAACGGACCTCCTGTTGCTTGATATGGTTGATTTTGAGGTTATCCTGGGCATGGATTGGCTGTCTCCCTATTATGCCATTCTAGATTGCCATGCCAAGACTGTTACTCTAGCCATGCCCGAGTTTCCAATATTGGATTGGAGAGGTTCCTCAGTTAGTGCCGCTAGTTGGGTTATTTCCTTCCAGAAGGCTCGACATATGGTCGGGAAGGGTTGTTTGGCTTATCTTGCGTATGTGTGGGACACCACCGCCGAGTCTCTGACGATTGATTCAGTGCCAGTAGTACGAGAGTTTGATGATGTCTTTGTTTAACCAAAGAATTAGATCCTTTGACCAAAGCTATTTCTAGGATGAACTCGGGTTACTGATAATCAAAGAAATAAAGAGAAACGAGTAATAGACAATATTGCAGAAATATAGAAAAGCACAGTAGATTGTATTCGAAAATCAGATGCCCTTAAAAGTTATATTTCCTTTCTTTATATATGAGGTTTCTCAATATAACATACAAATCTTGCTATGATTTCCCATTAATGACTAATTATGACATTAATGGGGCGTTACAGAGGATAATGGTAATTGGGGTACGGTTACATAACGTACGAGTAATCAATTGTGGGTCCTTGAATCTGCCCGTAACTTTGTCCAGATTCATTTTGTCCGTGTCTCTTCCCTGTCTTGATCAGGTTGAGTTTCCCGTGGCTGATGGACTCGATGGTTTATTTATCCTTGCCTCTTTGTTCCGTATCTCTTTATAAAATCATATCCAGCTGTCGCGTTTCCCTTGGTCCACGTATCCGGCTGAGTTGTCTAGAATCAGCTAACGTGTGAGAATCTTTTTTACCAATACAGATAGTCCCTCCACTTACCATTTATTTATCGATTAATATTTGGTAAATGGATACGCATTTATGGCGGGAATATGTTGCCGCCGCTTTACCTCAAAACATTGTATCCTTCTCTGAATCATAGGTGTCATTTGTCACTTCTATTTAATTCTAAAACCACGTGTCCTTCTTAGATTGGTTCTGCAGTTACTCGGCGCTTTTTAGGGCTTTCTACGGCTGTGCCGGTCCCGAAGTGACACCTTCAATTATGACTTTTCATCATTATATTTTTTTTCCATGTTTGACGGTTGTCCTCAAGTATAAATACCTTTCTTCTTTTCTTTGCTTCCACAAAACACTTTCTAACTTTGTCTTTTTTAAAGAACTCTTTCTTGCCTTTGTAAACATGTCTTCTTCAAATCAACCTCAGAGAGTAATAGATATTGAGAATTTAACGCCATCTTCTGCTTCGACTAAGGTTCGGAGGGGTGGTATACTTAGGAGTCTAAGATCAACTCCTTCGAGAGGCTCTTCTTCTTCTTAGATAGTTTCCTCTCCTTCCACTAGGTCTCTAGTTTCTCCGAGGGCTACGGCTTCCCGGTCTTTGTCTAGAGGTAGAGATGAACGCCTTCGTGGACCTGGAGTTGATGAAATTATTCCTGCTGAGTTTGTCTTTGCTAGAGATAATAAAGTTCTCGTAGACCAATCTTCTTCCCTTGAGAGTGTCGAAAGGTATCCAAACCTTATTACTGAGGGTCAACTTCCCCTTGTTCGTAGGGAGTGTTTTTGGAGGCCTGATTTCCCTGTCTACATTCCGAATAGTAATCAAAGAATAACGTCTTACAAGAATGGATATTATTTTTTTTATAAGTACCTTTTTACACTAGAGTTTAGTCCTCCCATTGATCCAGTCATAATTAAATTCTGCCGTTTCTTCAATATCTGCTTAGGACAAGTTGGTCCGCTTGTGTGGTGATTTCTCGGTTGTCTTAGAAGTTTAGCTTCTTTAGCCTCGGTTCCTTTTACTTTCAACCATCTTATTCATCTCTACTCTCCTGCCTTGTTTCGTCAAGGGGTTTTTACTCTGACTACTAGGAGCAAAAGAGTGCTGGTAACCCCTGAGATGATAATGATAGGGGTTGGTACCTTAGGTATATTTTTGTACCCACTGTTGGTTTAGTGGGTGAAGAAAATATTCCCTTCCCTGAGAAGTGGAATCGTGCACGTGAGTATGCTTTAGATCACATCTATTTACTTTTCCTCGTTCTGACTTGAGATGTTTTACTAACACCGTATCTGTTTCTTCTTCTCTCAGCAATCATGGGTACTGTTGAGAATGTCTCTGGTATCCGTTATTGGGTAGAAAAATTGTTGTCCGTTGCTCCTTTAGAAGAGAGATCTTGGAAGTAATTCACTGGGAAGTACGGTTGTCATGTAAAGACCCACGGTAAGTGAAGCTTTTGTTCTTGCTTCTTTCCTTACTCAAGCCTCTTGTTTCTCTGTCGCTTAACTTTTTCCCTTTTGATAGGGTTTTCTGCTCGTGAGGTGTCTGCTTCATCTATCCCAAAGATGTCTTTGGCCCAGGCCCAAGAGATTATTATTGGTTCGTCTTCCTCGAAGAGGAAGATTGGTGAGTCCCGTTCCGTAGAAGAAGAAAAAGAAGAGGAGGGTGCTTTGGTGCGCAAGCCACGGAGAAGGAGGGTGGTTAACTAACTATTTTNTATTGGTTCGTCTTCCTCGAAGAGGAAGATTGGTGAGTCCCGTTCCGTAGAAGAAGAAAAAGAAGAGGAGGGTGCTTTGGTGCGCAAGCCACGGAGAAGGAGGGTGGTTTCGGATGATGAGTCTACACCCATGACTTTGCCATACGTGTCTGTGGTTGAGCCCTCTACCTCTGAAGATGTTTCACATTCCCCCATTCATGAGTCTGTAGGTTACTTGTTCCATGAAGGTTTTGACCTTGCTCCTGATGATGTCTCTTTGGCTGTTGTTTTTCCTGCTTCTTTAAGAGAAGCTGTCTCATCTGCTCCTTTGGATATTACGGCTTCTGCTGTGGCTTCCTCAACTCTTCAATCCTCCGTGCATGTTGCTTTTCCCGTGGATTTTCCAGTTCCTCAACCCTCCGTGCCTGTTGTTGCTTTATCTCTGCCTGCTTCCATGCCTTCCGCTAGGGAAGTAGGGTCTTCCAGCAGAGAAATGCGGCAGGTGATAATAGAGGTTCCAGCTGAGGGGAATCTTTTCAAGAAGATGGGTGAGCCCGAAGTGTGGCTCAAGCCTTTGATAGGTCCCACTGAGAAAACCAAGCTAGCCATCCATAGTGCTCTTACATGGGCCAATGAAGTTGTGCATACCTCTTTGAAGGTGTGATGCAGGTTATCCTCTTTCATTTTTGTATATGAAATTTATCATATCTAATTGGTTTATTTCTTGTAGATTAATCTTATAGGCATGTAGCTCATTAAGAGGATCTGAAATACGGATCAGGAGACAAAAGAGTTGCATGCCCATGCTGATAATTGGAAAGCACAATATGATAGCCTAAGGATTGACATGGATGCCTTAAAAGAGGAAAGGAGTACCTTGAAGCGGCAGATGAGGCTCATGGAGGCAGAACTGGCAGTAGAGAAGGCTTCTTCCAGTCAGGCTGATAAAGACAAGAGTATTCTGGAGTCCTCATTTGCTGAGCAACTATCCCGCACCTCAGAGGAGATTAGAGACTTAAAGAACTTGCTGGGGCAGAAGGAGGAATACTCAGGCGAGCTCGTGCAATTACTTCACGCGTTGGTTTGGGTTGTGTGTTGATGCAGGAGGGTAGAGTTATTGCATATGCTTCACGGCAACTGAAAGTTCATGAGAAGAATTAACCTGTGCACGATTTGGAGTTGGCGGCGATTGTTCATACTCTTAAGATTTGGAGGCATTACTTGTATGGGGTGCCTTGTGAGGTTTATACAGACCACCGTAGTTTGCAACACTTGTTCAAGTATAGGGATCTCAATTTGAGGCAGCTCAGGTGGCTTGAGTTACTGAAGGATTATGATATCACCATTCTTTATCGTCCGGGCAAAGCGAACGTGGTAGCAGATGCCTTAAGCAGGAAGGCAGAGAGTATGAGTAGTTTGGCTTTCATTTCAACAGAGGAGAGACCTCTAGCTTTGGACATTTAGTCCTTGGTGAGGTTGGACCTTTCCAAGCCCAGCGGGGTTCTTGCATATGTGATGGCTCAGTCTTCATTATTGGGGGAGATCAAGACTCGACAGTATGATTATCCGCACTTGGTGGCTCTCCGGGAGACAGTGGTTCAGGGTGGTGCCAAGGAGGTTTCTATTGGCGAGGATGGTGTTATGAGACTTTAGGGTCGCTTATGTGTCCCTAATGTTGATGGCCTGAGGGAGAGGATTCTAGAGGAGGCTCACAATTCACGATATTCTATACATCCTGGTGCTACGAAGATGTATCGTGACCTGAGGCAGCACTACTGGTGGAGACGGATGAAGAAATACATAGTGGAGTATGTGGCTAGATGCCTAAATTGCCAGCAGGTTAAATATGGGCACCAGAGGCTAGGAGGCCTACTTCAGCAGATGCCTATACCTGAGTGGAAATGGGAGCGCATCCCTATGGACTTCGTAGTTGGGTTGCCTCGAACTTTCCGGAAGGTTGATGCAGTTTGGGTCATTGTGGACAGGTTGACCAAATCGGTACATTTCATTCCAGTAGCTACCACTTACACTTCTGAGAGGTTGGCCCAGATCTACATTCAGGAGATAGTTCGGTTGCACGGTGTGCCTGTGCCCATTATATCAGATCGAGGTCCTCAATTCACCTCGCACTTCTTGAGATCCATACAAAGTGAGTTAGGCACCCAGGTAGAACTCAGCATAGAATTTCACCCTCAGACTGACGGGCAGTCGGAGTGGACAGTTCAAATATTGGAGAACATGATCAGAGCATGTGTTATTGACTTTGGGGGACAGTGTGACTAGTTCCTGCCTTTGGCCGAGTTTACTTATAATAATAGTTATCAGTCCAGCATTGAGATGGCTCTATTTGAGGCCTTGTATGGTCGGCGATGTCGATCTCCCATCGGGTGGTTTGAGCCTAGCGAGGCTAAGCTATATGGAACCAATACGGGGAAGGATGCTTTGGAGAAGGTGAAGTTGATTCAGGAGAGACTTCGCACAACACAGTCCAGACAGAAGAGTTACACGGATTAGAAGGCGCGTGATGTATCATTTATGGAGGGCGAGAAGGTTCTGATGAAGGTCTCACCGATGAAGGGTATTATGAGGTTTGGGAAGAAGGGAAAGCTGAGCCGAGGTTTATAGGCCCATTTGAGGTGTTGAGACGAGTTGAGGAGGTCTCTTATGAGCTTGCTTTACCTCCCAGTTTATCAGGGGTTCATCTGGTCTTTCATGTGTCCATGCTCCGGAGGTATCACACTAACTTCTCTCACGTGGTAGATTTCAGTACCATTCATCTAGATGAAAGGTTGGATTATGAGGAGGAGCCAGTTGCTATTGTTGACAGGTAGGATCGCCAGTTGAGGTCCAAGAGGGTTTCCGCAGTAAAGTTCTAGTGGAGGGGACAACCAGTCGAAGAGGCGACTTGGGAGTCCGAGGAGGACATGCGGAGCACATATCCACACTTATTCAGCACTCCAGGTATGATTCTAGACCCATTCGAGGATGAACGTCTGTTTAAGAGGTGGAGAGTGTAACGACCCGACTGGTCGTTTTGTGTTCTAGGACCTTGTGCCCCTAAATGAGACTCCCCGTAGTTGCTTTTACTGATTTATGACTTGCGAGGATGGGTGGTTCAAGGTTTGGAGGAGTTTGGAGTAGTATAAGAACACTTAGTTCCTTAAGGTTGGCCTTAAAGGCCAAGTTTGACTTCAGTCAACATTTTTAGTAAACAACCCCGGAATCGAGATTCGAAGATTCCGATAGGTTCGTATGATGATTTCGGGCTTGGGCGTGTGTTCGGAACGAGTTTTGAATGACCCGGGAGCGTTTTGGCGCCAAATAGTGAAATAAGAATGTCCTTAAGTTCAAATTGAGGTTTGGAACGTGTTTTTGTGTTATCGAGGTTCGAACGTAATTATGAGACAGGGAATAGTTCTGTTATGTCATTTATGACTTGCTCGCAAAATTTGGTGTCATTCCGAGTAGTATAGGTATGGTTCAGCATGTTGAAAGCGAATTCAGAAACTTGAAGTTCTTAAGTTTGATCCAATAGGTTTTGAGGTGTGATTTTTAGATTTATCGCTGTTTCGGGCGTTCCGAAGGCTCGAGTGAGTCCGTATTATGAATTAGGACTTGTTGGTATATTTGGACGGGGTTTCGGGTGGGACCTGATGCCATTCGGGCATCGAGCGAGGCAAAAGCAGCCTAAAATGACTGATGGTGCACCAGGTCTGGTGCGACCGCACTTGCGGAGGTCAAGTCGCAGGTGCGAGACCGTATCACGACCCAAATTCCCAACCTCAGGGATCGTGATGGCGCCTAACACCACACTTGCTAGGCAAGCCAATGTTAAAAGTCGATTAACTAATTTCCTTGATTAATTATTTGAGCATAATTAAATAAATTTCAATTGCGCCTAATTAAAACAATTCCCAATAGAAATAAAATAAAATGATGACAATGACCATTTAAGTAAAACGGATCACAAACTAATTATGTATATAACTCTAAGACTACCCTAGGGTCTGGTGTCACAATCCACGAACTACTAAAGAATACTACAAATAATGGCCGAAATAAATAGTGTAACTGTTTTGAATATAATAAAACAATGTAAATAATAATAGGAGAAGACTCTCGGAATCTGCGAATGCCGACAGATGTACCTCGTGTCTCCAAACGAATCGGGTGGTCGTCCTGGAATCCTCTACTGCTGTCTAGTACCTGGATATGTGCAAAAGTGCACATAGTGTAGTATCAGTACAACCGAACCCATGTACTGAGTAAGTGCCAAGCCTAACCTTGGCAAAGTAGTGATGAGGCTAAGGCGTTAACGATAAACCAGTGATATTAATATATAAACGATAACACAATAAAACGATTCTACACGAATAAGAAAACATATCTGAGACAATAATTATAAAACATGAAGGAAATCTAAACACATCAATTCAAATACTGCAACAATAATAAAATAACACAACCGCCTCTTTCAGGCCTCAACTATAACCAATCCTCAAAAATATCCAAGTTTCCAAACTTTATCTTTGAATAAAAGTAGTGCCAAAATATAAAATAGAAACTTTCAAATCTTTGTTTTTTTTCAAAAAAAACAAAACAGTAAAAATAAACATTTATCTTTTCAAATCTTTATTTTCTTTGAAAATCAATAAAAATATAAATGTCCTCCCTTATCGCTCCTTGTTGCGGCGTGCAACTCGCTCCCACCTGTCCTCCCTTATTGCTCCTCCCTAAATATATCACCCTTATTTCTCCTGTTGCGGCATGCAACCCGATCCCACCTGTCCACTTTTATCACTCCTTGTTGCGGCGTGAAACCCGCTCCCACCAGACATATCATATGAATTTATTCATAAAGAATTTCACAAATCAGGCCAAGCCTTTCACAATACTGTTATTTCTACAATTTCAAACAGAAAATCATACAGCTCGTAAGCTTTAACTAATATCATTTCACAATAAAACCAACCAGAATATAAGTAAACACCGTAACGCTGTCAATCCAACTCAATCTTTATATACTATGATAAACTCAAGAGAACAACCAACATTTTTAATACACTTACAACAACAATTGGAAATAACTCAATGAAACCCAACAANAAACAACATATCAACATGGCCAAATAGTCATAGAAGCAATAATGAACATATAATAATTAAGACAATAATCAATTAAGTTGGGAACGGGAAGGGGAATCATGAAAATTAATTTGGGTGGTGCATAGATACTCGTCACCACACCCATACACCACGCCCATGCATTTCACATAGCAAACAAGTGGGGAGTCCTATTCCCTCCGCCAAAGTTAGACCAAGCACTTACCTCAATTCCGCATGCCACTCACTGCTCAATTATTGCTTTTCCTTTTGAATCACCTCTAAATTGCTCGAATCTCATCAAAATTAACTTAATGTCATTAACTAATGCTAAAGGAACTAACTTTACTGAAAACTATAATTTTTTTTAAGTTTTCTCAAAAAAAGTGAAAACCCGACCCCGGGCCCGCTTGGTCTAAACTCGGGATTCGGACCAAATTACGTTTACCCATTCACCCACGAACCCAAATATGCTATTAGTTTTAAAATCTGACCTTAATTTGATATAAAAATTCAATTTTTACAAAACTCCCTAATTCTATCCAAATCCTAGATTTTTACCATGAAAATTCTTTGTTTTTGCTTTAAAGTGATGCAAAATAGTAAGGAATTGAAAGAACAAGGTTTGGAATTGATTACCTATGAATAGGGGATGAAGATTATTGAAGAAAACTCGTTTTTAGGGCTGGAACCTCAAAAAATTGGAGAAGAAAGGGTTCTGCCCGTTTTTAAAAGATATTTATATTAGCTGGGCTGAACAACTGTGCGATCGCGGGTAATTGTATGCAATCGCAGAGGGTAAGGAAAATTTGGGCAGTGTGTTCGCATGGGGAGGGGTGCAATTGCACAGGGTATTGGCCTCCCCTCCCCCATGCCTAATTTAACTCCATGCGGTCGCGGAGAAGCAGGTGCGTTCGCACTGTGTAACCTGGGCGAAGCTATGCGATCGCACTCGTTGTGTTGCGTTCGCACAGTGCAACCAATAGGGGCCTCAAATTTTACTCAGTGCGATCGCGGACTTGCCTATTCGATCGCAAAGAACAAAATACCTGGACACTAGCAATGAAAAACCAGTAGTTATTTTCAAGTGTAAAACACCCCGTGGCCTATCCGAAACTCACCCGAGCCCTCGGGGATCTAAACAAATCATGTACGCAAGTCTAAAAACATCATACGGACTTGCTCGTGCGATAAAATCATGAAAATAACATTTAAATCTATGAATTAAACCTCAAAACTCACCATTTTCAACAAAAAACTCTTAAAGTTCATAATTTCTCAACCGGATGTCCGAATCACGTCAAACGAACTCCGTTTTTCACCAAATTTCACAGTTAACCTTTAAATATCATAACAAAGCTGTACCGGGCTCCGGAACCAAAATACGGACTCGATACCAATGAATTTTAGAATTATTTCTTTTCTTTAATTCAGGAACATTTCAGCAAAATAATTTCTTTCAAAAATTGAGAGCTTGGGACCTCGGAATTCTTTTCCAGGCATACGCCCGAGTCCCATATTTTACTGTAGACCTCCCAGGATCGTCGGAACATGGATCCGGGTTCGTTTACTCAAAATTTTGACCAAAGTCAACTTTTATCAAATTTAAATTCTAAAAATCACTATTCTCATATTTTTCACATAAATGCTTTCCGGTTTCATGCCCGGACTGTGCACGCAAATCGAGGTATTTAATTTTAGTCTTTTTATGGTTATTAAGCGTGGAACGTAGTCTAATTTTATAAAATGACCCCTTGGGTCATCACAATCTCCACCTCTAAAACACACGTTCGTCCTCGAAAAGACATAGAAAATTACCCGAAGTGGCGAACAAGTGTGGGTATCTACTCTGCATGTCTGACTCAGACTTCCAAGTAGCTGCCTTAATGGGTTGGAATCTCCACATCACTCGAACTGAAGGAAAACTCTTAGATCTCAATTGACGAACATGCTGGTTTAAAATAGCTACCGGCTCCTCCTCATAAGTCAAGTCTTTGTCCAACTGGACAGAGCTGAAATCTAACACGTGGGACGGGTCACCATGATATTTCCGGAGCATAGACACATGGAATACCAGATGAACTGAGGATAACCTTGGAGGCAACGCAAGTCTGTAAGCTACCTCCCCCATCTTATCAAGAATCTCAAACGACCCGATATACCTAGGGCTCAACTTGCCCTTCTTCCCAAACCTCATAACACCCTTCATGGGCGACACACAAAGCAATACTCTCTCTCCAACCATGAATGCTACATCACGAACCTTACGATCAACATAACTCTTTTGCCTAGAGTGAGCTGCACGAAGTCTTTCCTGAATAATCTTGACCTTATCTAAGGCTTACTGAACTAAGTCTGTCCCCAACAACCGAGCCTCTCCTGGCTTGAACCATCCAACCGGCGATCTGCACCGTCTACCATATAACGCCTTATAAGGAGCCATCTGAATGCTCGACTGATAGTTGTTATTATAAGCAAACTCTGCTAACGGCAAGAACTGATCCCATGAGCCTCCAAAGTCAATAACACAAGCGCGGAGCATATCCTCCAATATCTGAATAGTACGCTCGGACTGCCTGTCAGTCTAAGGGTGGAATGTTGTACTCAACTCTACTCGGGTACCCAACTCACGCTGAACTGCTCTCCAAAAGTGCGAAGTGAACTTCATACCCCGATCAGAAATGATAGACACTGGCACGCCGTAAAGGCAAACAATCTCTCGAATATATATCTCTGCCAACCGCTCTGTAAGTATAAGTACTTGCCATCGGAATGAAATGCGCTGATTTAGTCAGCCTATCCACAATAACCCAAACTGCGACAAATTTCCTCTGAGTCTGTGGGAGCCCAACAACGAAGTCCATAGTGATACACTCCCCCTTCCACTCAAAAATCTCTATCTACTGTAGCGAACCACCAGGTCTCTGATGTTCATACTTTACCTGCTGACAATTTAAGCAACGAGCCACATACGCCACAATGTCCTTTTTCATCCTTCTCCGGCGGTCTCAAATCTTGGTACATTTTAGCTGCCCCTGGGTGAATAGAATACTTAGAACTGTGAGCCTCCTCAAGGATTAACTCACGAAGGTCATCAACATTAGGCACACATAACCGACATTGCATCCTCAAAACACCATCATCTCCAACTGTAACCTGCTTGGCATCACCGTGCCGAACTATGTCCCTAAGGACCACCAAATGTGGGTCATCACCTTGTCGCTCCCGAATACGCTCAAATAGAGAAGACCGAGTGACTGTACAAGCTAGAACACTGCTGGGGGAAATATCCAACCTCACGAATTGATTAGCCAACGTCTGAATGTCTGAAGCTAACGGTCTCTCACCAACTGGAATATATGCAAGGCTGCCCATACTCACCGCCTCTATTTTCTTAATGGTTGTTCATAGCCAATTACGTAATTATCAAACAGCTTCCCGTTAGCAATAATCTCCTTACAAACCTTCATAACACTGATAAAGAAATTCGATTCACGAAGGCCTCATAATTATATACCCGATCAACGTGTCTCATTTGACGCCACCCGGGCGGGTACATACCTCGTAGGTCAAGGCTCAATAATTATAACACGAATTTGGAAAATTATGCATAGTTAATTAATTAATTTCCTTATTTATTTATTTACTTATTATTAGTATTACTTTTCTTATTATTTATTCATTTATTATTATGATTATTATCATTATTGTTTTACGTAAATTGTTGAATAAGCCTAACAGGTATGACTCCCTACCAGTACTATAGTAAAATTTTGATTCACACGGGAGAATTTAAACACAAGAATTTCAACCGCGGCTCGTAGCCCGGTTTAAACATACCAAATCATATCAAAACGCGAGGATCTCGTCCTCAATTTTTGAATCACAAGTACTATGCATATCGCCACTCAAAACCTTCCATTTTCTTCTTTTGAATATTATCCCTTAAATTAAATTACAACACGTAATGGTAGACATAGATATCTCCATAGAATTTCTCAATACTATTGTTCTCACAAGTAGATTTTTGAGTTACGAAGCTCACCCGAGAGTAGAGCATATTGGAAGAACTTTATTAGTTACGTACAACCGTATTAAGTTCAGGAAATCATCACTTTACAATAATTAGAGATTGTTCTTTTAATGACACCATTTAATGTAACGACCTCAGTTCTATCATAGAAAATATACCAACAGGATGGGTCTCCACCTCTAGGAGTCTGACCTCCACCTTCGACATGTAAGTTGAGTTGTAACTGCAATGGGGCAAGTATCTTGAGTGTTCTGATGAAATATGACTCTCCCAAGTCTAGGACAATTTCTACCACTAGCCGAAATGAAGTATCAACCTGCCCTTAGACGTCCCAAATTTTACAATCATATTTGAGTCCTTTAATGAGTCTGTGGAATTGCTTTCTGGCTAGATAAACCGAAGTAGGAGTATGACAGGCTAACTTATTAAACCTGATGGAATGTTCTAACACCGTCATATGACCTGACGCAACCTCTCAAAACTTACGCACCACGCATTATCGAGGGTCCGAGAAACAAATTCTTTCAAAAGCATTTATGATAACTAAGTCAAATAGTTGATGTTTCACTGGCTGGTCGTCCTCTTCGTAGGCTTGCCTCAACCACCAGCGACCAATTTCTCCTTTACCATGTTGACTCAACACCACTGAGCTAACCCACTTATTCATGTACTCTTCTTTATCCTTTTGGGGTAACTTTCATCCCTATTGACACACCATGATCACAAAAGTAGGGCTCTATACAGATAAATCTTGGCACAAACCATATAGTCTAGAAGCTTATCAACCACTGTACTCCCTCTGAAGCACCCTAAAATCCGCAACTGTGACTTCCACGCTGAGTAGACCTTCTGTAGATCTAAAGTTGCCTATATGAATCCTTTGGTACTAAGGTATAGGGTTATTAAGGAGGCAGACATACCGCAAGTCCCAGCTTTATCTCTTGTAAAATCTCAGGTCTTATACCTTTCAAGCCAAAATCGATATAACACATGACCCCAAAATCTATTCCTTGACAGTGGACTTCTCCACTTGGCATGAAGTCATAGGTCACAATGCCTGATAATCCACAATGTTAAACTTCACAGCTTATATAATTCAACCCCGTTGCTTCCGACTTATCCCCATGTTCCGAAATATTTCATAACATCGGTCAAGAAAATCATGCGGGTCCTCAAAAGATGTACCACTGAAATGGAGTTGAAATAGTTTGATAAACTTGTCCAACCTCACTAAACGGACTAGTGCATCCTGTAACACTGGAGTTACTATAAACCCTTCCGGAATCTGAATTAGTCCAACATGTACGGACTGAGCTAGAACCTCCGCGTCTAGATCCATTTGAGACTTTACAATAGGTGTTGATGTTCGAGCTTCAGAATGAGCTCTGCTTTTGTCTCTTCCCCTAATCGTGGCTGTCATTGGGGCTTCATCTCTTGTCCGGTTGTAGATGCTTTGCGTGTTGTCGAGATTTTGTGCGAGGACAAGAATAGACAAGTTCAATCATCAATGGTAGATTAAATTCGCACTATAGAGTAGAATAAAACGGAGTTGTTTCCTAACTCAATAGCCTCCGAAAGATAAGTACAGACGTCTTCGTACCGATCCTTCAGACTCTACCAAGTTTGTTCGTGAATTGTGAGACCTAAGCAACCTAGTGCTCTGATACCAACTTGTCACGACCCAAATTCCCAAACTCAGGGATCGTGATGGAGCCTAACACCACACTTGCTAGGCAGGCCAATGTTAGAAGTCGATTAACTAATTTCCTTGATTAATTATTTGAGCATAATTAAATAAATTTCAATTGCGCCTAATTAAAATAATTCCCAACAGAAAGAAAATAAAATGATAACAATGACCATTTAAGTAAAACGGATCACGAACTAATTATGTAAACAACTCTAAGACTACCCTAGGGTCTGGTGTCACAATCCACGAACTACTAAATAATACTACAAATAATGGCCGAAAAAATAGTGTAACTATTCTGAATATAATAAAACAGTGTAAATAATAATAGGAGAAGACTCTCGGAATCTGCTAACGCCGGCATATGTACCTCGTGTCTCCAAATGAATCCGGTGGTCGTCCTGGAATCCTCTACAGCTGACTAGTACCTGGATCTGTGCAAAAAGAGCATACAGTGTAGTTTTAGTACAACCGACCCCATGTACTAAGTAAGTGCCGAGCCTAACCTCGGCGAAGTAGTGATGAGGCTAAGGCGGGGCTTTAACAATAAACCAGTGATAGTAATATATATACGATAACATAATAAAACAATTCTACACGAACAAGAAAATATATCTGAGACAATAATTATAATACATGAAGGAAATCTAAACACATCAATTCAAATACTGCAACAATAATAAAATAAGACAACCGCCTCTTTCAGGCCTCAACTATAACCAATCCTTAAAAATTTTCAAGTTTCCAAACTTTATCTTTGAATAAAAGTAGTGCCAAAAATATGAAAATAGTAATATAAAATAGAAAGTTTCAAATCTTTGTTTTTTTTCAAAAAAAAAAACAGTAAAAAAATAAACATTTAACTTTTCAAATCTTTATTTTCTTTGAAAATCAGTAAAAATATAAATGTCCTCCCTTATCGCTCCTTGTTGCGGCGTGCAACCTGATCCCACTTGTCCACCCTTATCACTCCTTGTTGTGGCGTGAAACCCGCTCCTACCAGACATATCATATGAATTTATTCATAAAGAATTTCACAAATCAGGCCAAGCCTTTCACAATACTGTTATTTCCACAATTTCAAACAGAAAATCATATAGCTCGTAAGCTTTAACCAATATTATTTCACAATAAAACCAACCAGAATATAAGTAAACACCGTAACACTGTCAATCCAGCTCAGTCTTTATATACTATGATAAACTCAAGAGAACAACCAATATTTTAACACACTTACAACAACAATTGGAAATAACTCAATGAAACCCAACAACCACGTGAACCTCAACAATTACAAAACAGTTAGACTGTATTTCTCACAACTTCCTCAATTTTATTGAAACAAAACCAATAAGAACGTATATATATATATATATATATATTTCGTAAAAATAATGCCAAACTCTCAACCGTTATACATACCCCAAGGAAACCAGCTCAAACAACCAATACTCTTTCCAAATAATCACAACAATATCTAACAACAGATAAACAAGGCCAAATAGTCATAGAAGCAATAATGAACATATAACAATTAAGACAATAATCAATTAAGTTGGGAACGAGAAGAGGAATCAAGTTTAACAATTAATTTGGGTGGTGCATAGATACTCGTCACCATACCTATACACCACGCCCATGAATTTCACATAGCAAACAAGTGGGGAGTCCTATTCCCTCAAGCCAAAGTTAGACCAAACACTTACCTCAATTTCGCAGGCCACTCACTGCTCAATTATTGCTTTTCCTTTTCAATTCACCTCTAAATTGCTCGAATCTAATCAAAATTAACTTAATGTCATTAAATAATGCTAAAGGAACTAACTTTACTGAAAACTATAAATTTTTTTAAGTTTTCTCAAAAAAGTGAAAACCCGACCCCGGGCCCGCTTGGTCTAAACTCGGGGTTCGGACCAAATTACGCTTACCCATTCACCCCCGAACCCAAATATGTTATTAGTTTTGAAATCCGACCTTAATTTGATATAAAAATTTAATTTTTACAAAACTCCCTAATTCTACCCAAATCCTAGATTTTTACCATGAAAATTCTTAGTTTTTGCTTTAAAGTGATGCAAAATAGTAAGGAATTGAAAGAACAAGGTTTGGAATTGATTACCTATGAATTGGGGATGAAGATTGTTGAAGAAAACTCGTTTTTAGGGCTGGAACCTCGAAAAATTGGAGAAGAAAGGGTTTTGCCCGTTTTTAAAAGATATTTATATTAGCTGGGCTGGGCAACTGTGCGATCGCGGGTAATTATATGCGATCGCACAGGGTAAGGAGAATTTGGGCAGTGCGTTCGCATGGGGAGGGGTGCGATCGCACAGAGTATTGGCCTCCCCTCCCCCAGGCTTGATTTAACTCCATGCAGTCGCAGAGAAGCAGGTGCGTTCGCACAGTGCAACCTAGGCGAAGCTATGCGATCGCAGTCGTTGTATTGCGTTCGCACAGTGCAACCAACAGGGGACTCAAATTTTACTCTGTGCGATCGCGGACTTGCCTATGCGATCGCACAGAACAAAATACCTGGACACCAGTAATGAAAAACCAGCAGTTATTTTCAAGTGTAAGACACCCCTTGGCCTATCCGAAACTCACCCGAGCCCTCGAGGCTCTAAACTAATTATGCACGCAAGTCTAAAAATATCATACGGACTTTCTCGTGTGATAAAATCATGAAAATAACATGTAAATCTATGAATTAAACCTCAAAACTCACCATTTTCAACAAAAACTCGTAAAGTTCATAATTTCTCAACCGGATGTCCGAATCACGTCAAACGAACTCCGTTTTTCCCCAAATTTTACAGTTAACCTTTAAATATCATAACAAAGCTGTAATAGGATCCGGAACCAAAATACAGACCCGGTACCAATTATTTTTAGCATTATTTCTTTTCTTTAATTCATGAACACTTCAGCAAAACAATTTCTTTCAAAATTGATTTCTAAGGCTTAGGACCTCGGAATTCTTTTCCCGGCATATGCCCGAGTCCCATATTTTACTGCAGACCTCCCGGGATTGTCGGAACACGGATCCGGGTCCGTTTACTCAAAATGTTGACCAAAGTCAACTTTTATCAAATTTAAATTTTAAAAATCACTATTTCTCATAGTTTTCACATAAAAGCTTTTGCAGTTTCACGCTCGGACTATACACGCAAATTGAGGTATTTAATTTTAGTCTTTTTATGGTTATTAAGAGTGGAAAATAGTCTAATTTTATAAAATGACCCCTTGGGTCATCACAGACTGCTCCTGCGGTCCCAGTCTCGCAGGTGCGACTCCTGAGGGAGTTGCCACTTTCCGCAGGTGCGAAACCAGGCCCCCTTCCCCTTCTCCGCAGGTGTGAGACTTTTCTTGCAGATGCGAGACCGCAGGTACGGTCATCGAGCCGCAGGTGCGAAAAGCCTGTAAGCAGTGCACTTCATTTTAAACACGGGACTTAGCCATTTTTGAACACTTTTCTTCATTCTTGGGCGATTTTGAGAGCATGCAAAGAGCGTATTCGACCTAGCTACTGTGAGGTAAGTAATTCCTACTATGAATTTAGCTTATTACTTGAATTGTTAGGTAGATTAACACCACAATTAGTTGAAACCATGGGTTAGAATATAAACCTAGGTTTTTGAAAAAAATGGGAAATTACCAAGAAATTTGTTGAGGAATCAAACAAAAACTATATAATATTGATCCTTAGACCATGGGTGACAGTTTCCTTAAAAAAAATTCGGAAACCGAGCATGTGGGCCCGGGGGCGTATTTTGGGATTTTTGCAATTTAGGTTGAAATAATCATTTAAATAGGGAAATTTCATACTTTTGAGTATAAATTGATTTATTTATGCAATATTTGACTAGTTTCGAGTCCTTGGGCAACAGATTTAGAGTTTTGGGTGCATTCTTTACCCGGGAAGTAGACTTGACGCGAGGTAAGTGTCACGACCCAATATCCATAAGGTCGTGATGGCGCCGGACACCATTGTCAGGCAAGCCAATCATTTAAATAGTTAAGTTAAATTTCCTGTTTTAGCATTTTTGAAATCATTACCTTTCGCTTTATTACATAATACTGAATAAAATCCTTTAAGCAAATACGATGGTTTAAATGTTCCATTTTAGCAAATATATCCCAAACACATCCTAGAACCCGGTGTCACAAGTGCATGAGCAATTTCTAAGAATTTAGACAATCATTACAAAGCTTGTCTGAGATACAAATTGGAAAATGAAATTTAAAACAATATGAATACAATACGAGGGAGACTCTGTCAGCTGCGGATCGCCTCCGGATGATGCAGCTCGCCTAAGTCTCCAAACCAGCCACATCGATGTGAAAGTACCTGTGCAATAAAAATGCACAACAAGTGTAGTATGATTACGAAAACAATGTGTACTCAGTAAGTCGCCCGCCTAACCTCAGAGAGGTAGTGACGAGGGGTCGAATTATACACTCACTAAGTTCCAACAAATTAATTTAACACAATATGATATCAGTAATAGACATACGAGGATGATAAAAACAGTAAACATTAAAGATAACTGTAACTCAAATAAATGCTAAAAGTAAATAAGCAATTACTACTTCTTTTTCCCCCAAATATCTTAAATAAACAGTTACTTCTTGATTTCCCCCCAAATATCTTGAATAAACAGTCCATGAAATCATTAACAATTTAGCATGCGCATACGGGATAAGGACAACCGTCCTGAGCCATCATAATAATCATATCTGTGCACTGCCGAGGGTCGAAAGGCCCGAACCATAAGTGCATCCTTGCCATAAAATAATCATATCTATGCACTGTCGAGGGTCGAACGGCAACCATAAGTACATCTTTCAATCTGCCGTGGCGTACGGCCCGCTCCCATGAGAGTGGGGGAAATCACACTCCGCTCGCGGAATGTAAATTGCGAAGCGGTCACACACAGTCATGCAAAATCAAACAGTCCACCCTGACTACATCGGGAAAACAAATACTCAAGTAAATGACAAATTTCTCTTTTAAAAGTCACAAAAATAGTATTTAAATCTTTTCTCGAAATTCATTTTCCAAGTTTAACAATATTCAATAATAAAACCTTATCTGGAATGCAATTATCCACGGAGGAAATCAATTCTCTTTCTAAATGATTAAGAAAGGTACACTCTAGCCTTATTAGGAAATAAATTACCAAATTCAATAGCATTACCAGTCTAATATTATTGGCAGGATCACATGTACAACACGTAAGGCATACTAACTCCCGTCACCTCATGCGTACGTATCCCCCGCAGATAGCAACACATATTTATTTAGTTCACCTAGGGGGACAATTCCCCCTCACAAAGTTAGAAAGGAGACTTATCTCGCTCCGAAATTCCATAACCGGCTTCCAAGCCCTTCTGACGACTCCAATTGACGCACACACCCCAAAACTATTCACATAACGGGCAAACCAAAAAAAATTCACTCTAATACTTGTAACAATTCGCCCTCGGGCTTACGTGCCTGGATTCTGAAATTCCTCGAAGACAAATTCTACCCATAGCTTTACTAACTCAAATATACAATTTGCTCTAATTTTCATGCTCAAATTCATGGTAAAAGTCCAAAATTTCAAATTCTAGGTCTTCCCCCAAATTCTCAAATTTATACTAATTTTTCATGTCTAAATTCATGTAAGATCACATATTTAACTCAAAAATAGGAAGAAATCACTTACCTAGTATTGCTTGGTGAAAATCCCTCCTTGAGCTCTCCAAAATCGTCCAAATCAAATGAAAGAAATGGGCCAAAACTCGTGTTTAAAACAATCCGCCCAGGCTTCAACGAGTTGTACCTTGCGCTGTGCAGGTTGTATATCCTATTATAATTTTTCCTTGCTGTAAACCTCATGTTAAAACGTCCATAACTCCTTTAGAAATATCCAAATGACAAACAGTTTGAAGATTTAGAAACTATATTCGAAGATCTTTAAATTGATAGGTTGTAAACCATATAACTCTTTATATATTCCGAGATATGAGCTTCTAAAGTTGGCTCCATGCATCAGAAAATTCTGTCAAAACTGCTCCACCAGCCATCTTCAATCGATCATAACTTTCTGATAAAATGTTCAAATCATGAATGGTTTAACTTTCTGGAAACTATAGTGCAAGGGATACAACTTTTGTGTTTTGAAAATTTTCAGATTCCTTATATATTTTGATATATACGCTACCAAAGTTAGCTCTTTGATGCATCAGTTGCTGTCCAAAACAGATTTGCAGCAGAAATTTCAGCAGCTATTTTGGCCCGAAATCCATTCCGTTAGCCTTCCGAAATCCACCCGAGGCCCTCGGGAGCTTAACCAATTATATCAACATGTCCCAAAACATGATACGAACTCGCTCGAGGCCTCAAATCACATCAAACAACGTCGAAAGCATGAATCATACTCCAATTCAAGCTTTATGAACTTTGATATTTCAAACTTCTACATCCGATGCCGAAACCTATCAAATAACGTCCGATTGACCCCAAATTTTGCACACAAGTCATATTCGACTTATGAACCTGCACCAACTTTCGGAATTGGAATCCGACCCCGATATCAAAAAGTCAAACTCTCGGTCAAACTTCTCAAAAACCTTCAAATTTCTATCTTTAGCTAAGTGACTTCAAAATGACCTACGGACATACGAATTCACTTCCGATCGCGCTCCCAACTCCAGAATCAGCATACGAAGCTATCATACTCGGAATCCCAAACGGACATCTATAACACTGAAATGCCTTACAACCCAAATTTATGAAATTCTTCTAAAATGCTATCTTCCATAATATGCGCCGAAACGCTCCCGGGTTATCCAAAGCCCGATCCGGACATACGCCCAAGTCCGAAATCATCATACGAATTTGATGGAACCTTCAAATCCTGATTCGAAGGTCGTTTACTCAAAATTCCTATCTTAGTTGATTCTTCCGACTTAAGGCTTCCGAATTGAGAATTTTCTTCCTAAATTGACTCCAAACTTCCTGAAATTCAGTTCCGACCACACCGTCAAGTCATAATACTTGAAATAAAGCTGCCCGTGACCTCAAACTTCTAAACAACGCGCTAGAGCTCAAAACGACCGGTCGGGTCGTTACATTCTCTCCCACTTAAACATACGTTCATCCTCGAACGTGCCAAGAACTGCTATGGAGTTATCTGAAATCACTGTTTAACACCTCGTGCACCTGCCCGTGATACCATAACCCAGTTGAGGACATTCGCTTGATCAAATCTGAAGATATCCTCTTTTATCCATACAATAAGCTCAGAACCCAGTTCTAACACTTGAAATTCTCTGCGACGACTGTTTCTAATATATGAATATGGCTTCATCGAAATGGGCCAAAACTCGTGTTTAAAACAATCTGCCCAGGCTTCATCGAGTTGTACCTTGCGCTGTGCAGGTTTTACATCCCATTATAATTTTCCCTTGATGTACACCTCTTGTTAAAATGATCATACCTCCTTGTAGAAATATCCAAATAACAAACGGTTAGATAATTTAGAATCGATGATCTTTAATTTGATAGGTTGTACACCATACAACTCTTTATATATTCCGAGATATGAGCTTCCAAAGTCGGCTCCATGCATCAGTAAATTCTGTCGAAACAGCTTCACCATCCATCTTCAATCGATCATAACTTTATGATAAATATCCAAATCATGAATGGTTTAACTTTCTGGAAACTAGAATGCAAGGGATACAACATTTGTGTTTTGCAAATTTTCAGATTCCTTATAAATTTTGATATATACTCTTCCAAAGTTAGCTCTTCGATGCATCAGTTGCTGTCCAAAACAAATTTGCAGCAGAAATTTCAGCAGCTATTTTGGCCCGAAATCTATTCCGTTAGCCTTCCGAAATCCACCCGAGGCCCTCGGAAGCTTAACCAATTATACCAACATGTCCCAAAATATGATACAAACTCGCTCGAGGCCTCAAATCACATCAAACAACGTCGAAATCATGAATCATACTCCAATTCAAGCTTTATGAACTTTGAAATTTCAAACTTCTACATCCGATGCCAAAACCTATCAAATCACGTCCGATTGACCCCAAATTTTGCACACAAGTCATATTCAACCTTACGGACCTGCTTCAGCTTTCAGAATTGGAATCTGACCCCGATATCAAAAAGTCAAACTCTCGGACAAACTTATCAAAAACCTTCAAATTTTTATCTTTAGCCAAGTGACTTCAAAATGACCTACGGACATCCAAACTCACTTCCGATCGCGCTCCCAACTCCAGAATCACCATATGAAGCTATTCCCAGACTCGAAATCCCAAACGGACATCTGTAACGCTGAAATGCATTACATCCCAAATTTAAGAAATTCTTCTAAAATCTATCTTCCATAATATGCGTCGAAACGCTCCCGAGTTATCCAAAACCCGATCCGGACATATGCCCAAGTACGAAATCATTATACGAACCTGCTGGAACCTTCAAATTCTGATTCAGAGGTCGTTTACTCAAAATTCCAATCTTAGTTGATTCTTCCGATAAGGCTTCCGAATTGAGAATTTTCTTCCTAAATTGACTCCAAACTTCCTGAAATTCAGTTCCGACCACACCGACAAGTCATAATACTTGAAATAAAGCTGATCATGACCTCAAACTGCTAAACGACACGCTAGAGCTCAAAACGACCGGTCGGGTCGTTACAATAAGTCTCATTTCTAACCTTGTAAGAGGGAATTTTTCCCATAGGTGAATTAAATGAGTATGTGTCATTATTGTGGGGGACTACGTGCGTGCGAGGCCCAGGCCGGATGTCCTTGTTCCACTATGCGCATGCTATTTGCCCGATGTTGTTTATGACTGTTGAGCGTTGAATTATCCTGGAGGATCGAACTGAAAACTTGTAAATTTATGCTTCACTACATATTTGGATTCTATTACGATTCGATATTTATTTTCTTACTATCCATGATTACTTGTTGTCCTCTTTTAAATTATAACCTAAATAAACTATTTGGACCCTAGTAAGTGTCAAGTCGACCTCTCGTCACTACTTCTTCGAGATTAGGCGAGATACTTACTGGGTACATACTGTTTATGTAGTCATGCTACGCTCTGTACTTAATTGTACAGGTTCTGAGGCAGGTGCATCTGGGTTCCAGTCCGAAGCTCGTTCCTGAGTTTTACTGGTCGAGGCTTCACGGTGAGCTGATCTTCTTGGCGATTTCCAGCAGCACTTTGGAGCTATTCTTTTTGTTATTTCTGTCTATACTTACTCAGACAGTAGGACATACTTTCATTCTTTTGATATTATTCTACTAGATGACTGTAGACTTGTGACACTAGTTCGTGGCACTCACACGCTAGTAGACTTTATTTTGGGATGTAATCGTTAATTATGACTTCATGATTATTTGTTTTGCATAAAATTTGCCTAACTTATCTGTTTCTAATTAATGTCTCAAAACTAAGTTAAGCAAGTGTTGAAAAATGTTTTGGTACACTTCCTGAAATCACTAGTAGATAATGGTTGGCTTACCTGACGGCGGTGTTGGGCGCCATCGAGACCTGAGTTAAGATTTGGGTCGTGACAGCTTTGGAGCTGAGTATTCTGACCCTATGACTGAGCTAATGAATGTAAAATACACAGGCTCAATAAAGGATTATCAGAGATCCTTTATTGGTGTTATAACCAGAATCAACTTAGCTACTGAGCATGCAATCAACATCTTTTTGAACAGCTTAAAACCTGAGCTCAGGGATGATGTTAAGTAGGAAATCCTTGCAACCTACCTCAAGCTTATTACCTGGCCACAGTGCAACACATTTTTCTTTCAAGGTAGCCTCAGGACAAGGATTTACACTGCAAAAAATTGTTAATTTTCGACGATTTTATTGAAGAGGTTAATAGTGTCCTCCGCAAATTGCTTCAGTTTCGGCATTTCAGATAGCCTCCGCTATTCTAATATCATTTTTGGAGGTTTCTTAAAATAAAACCCCCATAATAAAATTATTTGCCTAATTTTTAGTTGGCGGGCTTTATTTTCCCTTTCCCTCTCATTTTTTTCTTCTTTCTAACCCCCTTTCCTTCTTATTCCACTAAACTCTACAGATCCAACCAAACCTAACTCTCTCTCTTTTTCAATCAAAGTTCCGGGGTTCTCATAATTCCCCCAATTGTGACATCCGTCACCTCACAAAACCTAGATGAAGATGAGTTTGTGAAACTTTGGAGCAAGAAACTGAAGATTCTCTTTTCTTTCATAGCTAAAAATTTATCTATTGTTTTGTTTTTGATTCCTACTCATCTCAAATCATCCATTGGTTGGTTCTGGTAATTGATGCGTGGCTATAATTCATGGTTTAAAACATTATGTGCCTTACATTTTATGTGCGTTAATGATAAAAATACATGTCGTATGTGCATAATGGAGTCTATTTCATGTGTAGGTGAATTGGAGATGGAATCCGATCTAAATGGATGCATAAACGTCAAAAATACGCTCAAGAGTCAAAAAGGAGTGAACCTGGCTATAGCCGGGCGTTTGAGCTGTAAAGCCTGGTCATACCAGGCTTTAGCCGGGCGTTTGGGCTATAAAGCCTGGTGAGACTAGGCGTTTGGGGGGTGTTTGGCCCATAACGCTAGGCTTGGCCAGGCGTTTGGACTGTAACGCCTGGTCCCTGATCCGGTCCAGTCCGAGTTTTGAAGGTTTTAAGTGTTTCCCGATTTGACTAGAAGTATCCTACACGTTTAGGGTTTGTCCCAAAACATATAAATAGACCCAAAAACATAACTTTGAGGGGGAATTGACGTGGAGGAACACACACCACGCTTGGAGGAGGCTTCTACCTAGTTTTTCTTCTCTTCTCTTCCTTTAATTTCATAGTTTATTAGTTCTAGAGTTTTGGGTGCTACATGAATGTTGTAGTTTGAAGCTTGAATTGTTCTTATTATTTTATCATATTGGTTTATTTATTCAATCTTACGCTTAATTATTTGATTGCTTGATCACAAATTGAATACTATCTATGAATCTAGGATTGAACTCGGGAGAGAGAATTCTAGATTGCATATAA
>ML339574.1:0-14464 GCA_005239505.1 Nicotiana paniculata
TACAAACTATATCCTAAAGGAATTGTCATTCATCATCATCATCATCATCATCATCATCATCATGATTATTATTATTATTTTATTATTATTATTATTATTATTATAATTATAATATTATTATTATTATTATAATTGTTATTATTATTATTATTATTGTTGTTGTTGTTATTATTATTATTATTATTGTTATTATTATTATTGTTGTTGTTGTTGTTATTATTATTATTATTAATATTATTATTATTATTTTTGTTATTATTATTATTATTGTTGTTGTTATTATTATTATTATTGTTATTATTATTATTGTTATTATTATTATTATTATTGTTATTATTATTATTATTATTATTATTATTATTATTATTATTATTATTATTATTATTATTATTATTATTATTTATGTGGTTCGGGCTGCACGCCGCATCAGGCCTTGTTTGCTTTGATTGCGCTTGAGCAAGGTTCGCCCCTCCGGAGTCTGAGATACTAGTGGTGAGTGCTGGCGCAATGATATATACACATATTTTGGTGAGGGGCATTGATGTCAGGCACTCGTAAAGTGCTGAGTGATTGTGTGTGTGATGAGTGGGCATTTGAGACAGGCATATTGAGTATTCTGAGAGTATGAGTATTTGTAAAAATCATCATGAAATCATACATTTGACATGTAGGCATAGAGATGTACCATTCCTCATGCTAGTTTTACTTGACATGTTCCTATCAGTTTAGGCTTTAAATTGTTGAACTTGAAAGCATGTCTAAATTTCTGCATCATGAACGAGCTGATTATGAAAATTCTCCTGAGTTAATTATTGTTATTGTCATTATTATACATGTGTTGGCATTCTATTGGACTTTAACTATCTTCTTCTAAGCTCGTCAGTATTGTCAACCCAAGGTTAGTTTTGTTACTTATTGAGTACATGTGGTCGGTTGTACTTATACTACATTATGCACTTCGTGATCAGATCCAAGTGCATCAGGACGGGGTGAGTGCTAGATCCGTGCTAGTACCTACTTGGAGACTTCAAAGTAGATGCTATGATGTCCGCAGACCTTTAATCTCTTTCCTTTTAATTTCCTTCAGTACTGTTCTATTACTCAGAAAGTTGTACTAGAGATTTGGTTTATGTTTGATACTCAGTAGAGCTCATGTACTCGCTGACACTAGATTTTGGGGTGGTTGTAGTAGTATTTTAGTTATTTGTATAAGATATTTATGGTATTTTTGATATTGAGTTTTATTAAATCATGTTCATTCGAATGTTAAGCTATTATGTGACTGTTAGCTTGCTTGGAAAGTGTACTAGGCGTTGTCGTGTCTCAGGTGGAAGTTGAATTGTGACAAGTTGGTATCACAACACTAGGTTGCTTAGGTCTCACAAGTCATGCGTACGGTTTGGTAGAGTCTTGAGGATGGCACCCCCAGAATTGAAGGAGCTAAAGGAACAATTTAAGGATTTGTTAGAGAAGGGTTTCATCCGACCGAGTGTGTCGCCTAGGGGTGCACCAGTTCTATTTGTAAGAAAGAAGGATGGGTCACAACGAATGTGTATTAACTACCGACAACTCAACAAAGTCACAATAAAAAACAAGTACCCACTACCAAGAATAGATGATTTGTTTGATCAATTACAGGGTGCTAAGTACTTCTCAAAAATTGATTTAAGATCCGGGTATCACCAATTGAAGATTAGGGAACAGTATATTCCGAAAACAGCTTTCGGAACCCGGTATGAGCACTTTGAATTTCTAATAATGTCTTTTGGGCTAACTAATGCTCCGACAACTTTTATAGATCTTATGAATCGAGTCTTCAAGCCTTTTCTTGACTCCTTTGTTATAGTGTTCATTGATGATATCCTTGTGTATTCACAAAGTCCTGAGGACCACGCCGATCACCTCAGGGCAGCTTTATAGACTCTACGTCAGCATCAGTTGTATGCAAAGTTTTCGAAATGTCAATTTTGGCTTGACTCAATCACGTTCTTGGGTCATGTCGCCTCCAGGGAAGGAATTAAGGTTGATCCTCAGAAGATTACAGCTATGTAGAATTGGCCTAGGCCTACTACTTCAACAGAGATTCGCAGTTTCTTGGGCTTAGCTAGGTATTACATGAAGTTTGTAGTGGGGTTCTCTACTATTGTCTCTCCGTTGACTAAATTGATGCAAAGGCGGTTAAGTTCCAATGGTCAGATGTTTGTGAAAGGAGCTTCCAGGAGCTGAAATCAAGATTGACACAACGTCGGTGATAACCCTACCAGAGGGTACAAATGGGTTTGTGGTGTATTGTGATGCTTCAAGAACCGGACTTGGGTGTGTATTGATGAAACATGGCAAGGTAATAGCTTATGCTTCTAGGAAACTCAAGAATATTGAAAAGAACTATCCAACACAAAACTTAGAAATTGTGGCGGTGGTTTTTGCATTGAAAATTTGGCGTCATTATTTATATGGGGTCTACATGGATATATTCACGGGCCATAAGAGCCTTCAATACATTTTCAAACAGAAGGAATTGAATTTGAGGTAGAGAAGGTGGCTGGAGTTAGTCAAAGATTACGACCTCGATACTCTATATCACCCGGGAAAAGCCAATGTGGTGGAGGATTCTCTTAGCCGGATATCCATGGGTAGTTTGGCTTACTTGGCGGCACATCAAAGGCCGTTGGCCAAGGAGGTTCATGGGTTGGCTATTTTGGAGTTCGTCTTGCGGACTCTAGTGAAAGAGGGGTAGTTGTGCAAAATTGGGAGAAATCATCGCTTGTTGTGGAAAGTCAAAGAGAAGCAATACGACGATCCATTGTTGGTACGATTGAAGGAGGGGATTCATAAACATAAGACTATGGCTTTTTTCTTGGCATGGATGATGGTACACTAAGGTACCAAGGGTGGCTATGTGTTCCAAATGTAGATGGTCTCCAGAAAAGAATCATGACCGAGGCTCACACTTCTAGGTATTCCATACACCCGGACTCGAAAAGATGTATCATGATCTCAAGGAAGTCTATTGGTGGAATGACATGAAGAGGAATGTGGCAGACTTTGTGGCAAGTCCAAGTTGTCAGAAAGTAAAGGCCGAACATCAACAGCCTGGTGGGTTGGCACAGAACATAGAAATTCCAATGTGAAAGTGGGAAATGATTAATATGGACTTCGTGGTGGGACTATTGCGCACTCTGTACATGTTTGACTCAATTTGGTGATTGTGGATCGACTCACAAAATCAACACTCTTTTTGCCAGTTAAATCTACCAACACAGCAGAACAATATGCTCAGTTGTATATCAAGGAAATAGACAGGTTGCATGGCACTCCAATTTCTCTCATTTTGGATCGAGGGGCACAGTTCATGTCTAATTTTTGGAAGAAATTTCAGCAAGATTTGGGAACTCAGGTGAATCTTAGTACAACCTTTCACCCGCGGACTAACATGCAGGCAGAGTGGACTATTCAGACGCTTGAGGATATGTTGCGCGCTTGTGTTCTTGACTTCAAGGGTAGCTAAGACGATCATTTGCCACTTATAGAATTTTCCTACAATAACAGTTAGCATGTTAGTATTCAGATGACACCATTCAAGGCCTTATGTGGTAGGAGATGTATATCTCCCATTGGGTGGTTCGAGGTTGGGGAAGTGGAATTGATAGGACCAGACCTCGTCCATCAGGCTATGGCGAAGGTTATGGTCAGTAAGGATTGATTGAAAACTGCTCGTCAAAAGTACTATTCGGATGTTCGTCGCAGAGATTTGGAGTTCAAAGAAGATAATTGGGTATTCTTGAAGGTTTCCCCCATAAAGGGTATGATGCGGGTTAGAAAGAAAGGGAAATTGAGTCCGAGGTATGTCAGGCCATACAGAATCATTCAGAGGATTGGTCAGCTGGCGTACAAGCTTGAGCTACCACCTGAAATGTCATTAGTGCCCCCGATATTCCATGTGTCTTTATTGAAGAAGGTAGTTGGAGATCCGTCCGCTATTGTGCCAGTTGAGACTATTGAGGTAAATGAAGAACTGACCTATGAGGAAACTCCGGTTGCCATTCTTGATGGACAAGTTCGAAAGCTAAGAAATAAAGAAATTTCCTTCGTGAAAGTGTTATGGCGAAACCAGCAGGTTGAAGAGGCCACCTGAGAGGCAGAGAAAGAAATGAAAAAGAAGTACCCTCATGTGTTTGAATAGCTATGTAATAGTCTCTATGAAATTACTTCCTATGAAATATGTATCACTTGTACATTTTATGGCCAGGGTGTTTTCTTTATAGTAATATGTTAGCTTATGAGGCCACGATTGATGTTGTTTTATATTATGTTGTATCATTGGGTTGTGTGAATTCTTCTAGTATTGGTTTCTAGGATTCTCTGACAGGTGGATAGGCCCAGTTACAAGGGAAACTCTGTCAAAAATTGGAGAGTTAGAAATTTTTTGTGACTGTTAGTGTGTGAAGTAACAGCCGGGGCATGATGAGTTCTAAGTAAAGATTTAGACCCTCATTCAAGGACAGTGGGGGAGGATGTAAGGTCTCGTAAAATATTTCCTAAAACCCAGGGTTTCATAGTGCCAAGGTAGGCGTATGTGTTAATGATAGTAGAGATTCTTCGCGGCTCGCAAGCTCGCCGTAGTACAAACTTTTTGGGTTGAATAGTTCACTGGGGAGTTGAAAGAAAATGTTTGGCAGAAAAGGGAATTTCTATAGCCTATTATGTCGCCACAGAATCACTCTGCGGGCTACAGAATGACCGTAGAGTGAGGCAGTCATTTGGGCAATTTTTGGATGTCATTTCGCGATAATTATGCGACCGTAAAATGATTTTGTGGGCCGCATACCGATCACAGATCAAGCATGGAAATTTTTCGGAGGGAGGTGCTACGATGCATTATGCGATCGCAGAACAGGTCTGCGGACCGCATAATGGCCGCAGAGTGGAGCTGACCATCCCATTCCTGAGGGACATTTTGCGGCCCATTTTGCAGACCGCAGAAGCATTTTGCGGTCACATATGCGGCCGTAGATCCTGTTTCGGTGCTTCATTTTTAGGTTTTAATAACCCGGACCCCTTCTTATAAAACACTATTAGGGATCATTCTAGAAAGAAAACTACATTTAGAGAGAGAGAAAGGTATTCTAGTGTGAAAAGAGGAATTCTAAGCCACTGTCATCAATTTTTGGCCAAGTCTTCGAAGATTAACAAGGAAATCACACTAGGTCTTCATCCTAAAGGTAAGATTCTACACCCTAACCCCTAATTTCGAAATTTAAACAGAAATGGGAAATTAGTAAGATAATTCATTGGTATGAGAGTTGTTTATTTTGCATGCATGTTTGATCATCGGATGTAGGGAGAATGTTGAGCTAAAATAGTAAAGAATGGATTGTGGGATGATGGAATCCTCCATAAAAGGACATTGAAACCTTAATGTACAACTATTGCTTGATAAAATTCTCAAATGAGCTAGAACCATGATCATCTTCCTAATTTTAGTTCAATTTGTAACTTTGCTAAAATAGATAAAAGTTACTAAAGTTTCTGGAACATTTTAGAGTTTAAGGGAGCTCAAGTGAGTTATGTTGGCTAAACTCTTTTCTAAAAAATTGAACCTCACGATATCCACGTAAGTTCGGAGTTGCTAATTGTGAATCGATTACCTGGATAAGCTGGTGTCAAAAGACATCCGTGATCAATTTCAGATGCTCTTGTTATGTTGTACTACTATTTGAGAATATGTTCAAAGTATGGGTTTCATATCAAAATTACTTGACTTCAAGTTGTCTTTTAAATGAAAGTTAATGGAAGATTGTGTGAGAAATCGTAATGTGCCTAAGAATCCTATTTGCTCAGACGTGTGCTTAAATGTCTTGAATAGAAATGCCTTGATGTTGAAAAGTCCATGATGATGGTTGAAAGTAAAAAGGGTGCGCATAAAATAGGAATCACGTAATGCAAAATGTGAAATATGAAATATGAAACACGACCAATGTGCTAAGAGAAATAATACAAATTGTGACCATTAATGTCAATGAAATGAAGAGATGTGCAAGAGGTATGAAACATGATGATTGATAGAAATGGGTTATGTATCACATGAGATGGCCTAGCCGATCGGGTCGTAATCGGACGTCATGCCTGTCACGACCCCAAATCCTAAATCGGCCGTGATGGCGCCTATCGTAGAAGTAGGCTAGCCAACAATCACATATTTATAGTTTCTTTCCAAAATCCCAACTCATTTTCAACATTTCATAAACCTATATAAAATTACTGAACCCATTAAGCAAAACAAACAGTTAAATGGTCTAAAACCATCCCCAATGATCCGGAGTCAACATGTCATGAGCATCTAAGAAATATACAAAAAAGTCTACTATTATAATACAAAACCTCGGAATGAAGAACTAGGTGAAAAATAAGAAAGGGAAAACAGAGATGATGCGGACGCTGAACAACTACTTCTATCCCGACTCCGGTTCCGCATGGAAATAGATGACTAACTCTCGGTATCAACACCTGTATCTGCACACAGGGGTGCAGGGAGTAATGTGAGTATGCCAACTTAGTAGTAATGGAAATAAATCAAGTCTAAGCAGTAAGAAACACATAAAGCCAAATCATCAGTTCATAATAAGCATAGCCTTTCTTTCCAATAGTATATACATATATATATATATATATATATATATATATATATATATATATATATATATNGCCTTAAAAGCCAACTTCAGTAAAATCCTTTGAAAAATGTGTTTTCCAACAATTTTAGAAATAAAAATACCTGAAGAATTCAGTGTGAAATGAAATAAGTCATAAGTAGCCCCTCAGGCATAAACATGAATCACAAATCGCCCCTGGGGCAGAACATCACTCAGCATACCTCACAGTCACTCAGTATCAGTCCCATGGGCAACCTCACTGTCACTCATGCCTCCCAATCACTCGTCACTCGGCACTCGCACTCAGTAGGTACCTGCGCTCACTGGGGGTGTGTAAAGACTCCGGAGGGGCTCCTTCAGCCCAAGCGCTAAAATCAAGCCACCTCGTGGCATATCATATCCTGACAATCAGGCCCTCGGCCTCACTCAGTCAGCAACTCTCAAAAGCCCCTCGGGTGTATCAGTAAAATGGGGTACTCAACCCAAAAATATCATTTTATATCTCAAATTAGTGTAAATAAGGATGAGTTTCGAAATCAGTTAAACGTAACATGACTGAGTGTAAATCATAAGTCAACACAGGGAGGAAAAATAGCAGTAAAAAGCCCACAAGGGGTCTAAACAAGTCGGCATGAGGCCCCAAACATGGCTTATATCCCAAATATAGCAATAGTATTAGAACACAATCAGTGCACGCCACATACTCGTCATCCGACATGTGCGCCATTCTAAAAATAGTGAGAAAATACGAAGTCCGGGGTTTCATACCCTCAAGACAAGATTTATAGCCATTACTTACCTCCACCCGGCTAAAATACTAATCCACGATGCTCTTACCCCTCGAATCGGTTCCCGATTGCTCTGAATCTAACCAAAACCAGATTAACATCATCAACATGCGCTAAATGAACAAGGCCCAAACGAAAACTATAAATTTTAGACACAATTCTCGAAATTGGCCAAACCCGAGCCCCGGTCCCACGTCTCGAAATTCTATAAAATTTACATCACAAGAATCCTCATCCTCCCACGATTCTATACATACCAAGAACACCAAAATCGGACCACAATTTCCCCTTCCATTACTCAATTAAAGTCCCAAATTTTCATGCCCTAACCCCCCCAATTTTGGGTTCAAATCCAACTAATTTACAGTTTAATTTACCTAGAAAACAACATAGAATCGATTTATGAAGTCAAAAATCTTACCTCCAAGTGTTTCCCTTCGATTTCCTCTTCAATCCTTCTCAAAAATCTCCAAATCCGCTAAAAAATGGAGGAAAATAGACTAAAATTTGCAAAAATGGCCTTTTATAACTATATATTTCTTCAGTGCATTCGCGTCACTAGGGACGCATTCGCGAAGCACTGTCTCTCCTCCCTCTGTGTGATTGCTTCCACCCAACCGCGTTCACATAGAGTAACCAAACACCCCCTACCACACGCGCCCACATTGTGCTATCGCATATAACAATTTCTGCTGCCTCACCAATAAACCTATGTGATCGCAACCCCACTATTGCGATAGCATATAAGGAAACCAAAACCACGAAATGCAGCAGCAACAATAGTCCTTTTAAGACTAAACACACTCCGTTAACCACCCGAAACACACCGGAGGCCCTCAGGACCTCAACCAAACCTACCAACACACCCCATAACATCATTCAAACTTAGTCGAGACTTCGAAACACAAAACAACGCAAAAATACCAAAATCACATCAAATTCAAGCCTATGAACTTTGAAACTTCTAAATTTCTCCAAGGATGTTGAAACCATCCAAACCACATCCGATTGACCTGAAAATTTGCACACATATCGAAAATGATCCAATTCCCGAAATTCCATTTCGACCCCGATAGCCTATTTTCCCCTGTCGACCGAAAATCGCCAAAAACTAACTTTCGCGAATTCAAGCCTTATTCTACACCGGACATCAAAAATTTATTCCGAGCACACTCCTAAGTCCCAAATCACCTAAACAAGATATCCGAGCCATAAAATCTACATTCCAAGATCGTATACCAATAAGTCAACTCCTAGTTGACTTTTCCAACTATTAAGCCAATTTGAGAGACTGTGTCTCAGTTCTCACCATGACTACTTCGAACCCGAACCAACCGACCCATTACAACATAAATAGGCTAAGAAACATATGATAAAGTAGAAACAGGGGAAACAAGGCTAATCTCACGTAACGACCGGCCGGGTCGTTACATCCTCCCCTCTTAAACAAATGTTTATCCTCGAACGGGTCTAGAAACATACCTGGAGTCTCGAATAAGTGAGGATATCTGCTCTGCATCTCCCGCTCAGTATCCTAGGTGGCATCCTCCACCGGCTGCCCTCTCCACTGAACCTTCACTAAAGTTATATCCTTAGACCTCAACTTTTTGACCTGACGACCCAAAATAGCCACTGGTTCTACCTCATATGACATATCACCCTCGAGCTGAACCGTGCTGAAGTCCAAAACATGAGACGGGTCACCAAAATACTTCCGGAGCATCGAAACATGGAATACCAGATGAATACTCGATAAGCTGGGAGGCATGGCAAGCCTATCAGCCACCTCCCCAATCCTCTGAAGCACCTCAAATGGCCCAATGAACCGAGGACTCAGCTTTCCCCTCTTCCCAAACCTAGTAACACCTTTCATGGGTGACACCTTCAGCAACACCTTCTCCCCAATCATGAAAGACACATCTCAGACCTTCCGATCCACATAACTCTTCTGCCTAGACTGCGCTATGCGGAGTCGCTCCTGAATTAACTTCACTTTATCCAATGCATCCTGAACCAAGTCTATGCTCAATAGCCTAGCCTCGTCCAGCTCGAACCAACCAATCGGAGATCTGCACCTCCTACCATATAAAGCCTCATACAGAGCCATCTAGATAGTCGACTGATAACTATTATTATATGCAAACTCCACGAGTGGCAAAAACTAGTGACATGAACCCTAAAAATCAATGACACAGGCACGCAACATACCCTCCAGAATCTGAATAGTATGCTCCGACTGACCGTCGGTCTGAGGATGAAACGCTGTGCTCAAATCGACCTGAGTACCTAAATCCCTCTGCACGGCCCTCCAAAACAGAGATGTGAACTGAGTACCTCTACCAGAAATGATAGAAACCGGAACCCCATGCAATCGGACAATCTCCCTATGTAAATCTCAGCTAACTGCTCTGAAGAATAAGTAGTGCCGACAGGACTGAAGTGCGCGGACTTAGTCAGCCAATCCACAATAACCCATATCGCATCAAACCTCCTCGAAGTCCGTGGAAGCCCTACTACGAAGTCCATGGTGATCCGCTCCTACTTCCACTCCTGAATATCTAATCTCTGAAGCAATCCACCTGGTCTTTGGTGCTCATAATTGACCTACTGACAGTTGAGACACCAAGCTACAAACTTGACAATATCCCTCTTCATCCACCTCCACTAATAATGCTATCTCAGATCCTGATACATCTTTGCGGCACCCGGATGGATGGAATACCGCGAACTATAGGCCCCAACTAGAATCAAATCTCGAAGTCCATCCACATTGGGCACGCAAATCCGGCCCTGCATCCTCAGGACCCCATCATCACCAATAACCACATCCTTGGAATCACCGCGATGGACCCTGTCCTGAAGAACGAGCAAGTGTGGATCATCATACTGGCGTGCTCTAATTTGATCATAAAGAGAAGACCTGGAGGCTACACAAGCCTATACCCACGGGGGCTCTGATAGATCCAATCTCACCAACTGACCCGCTAAAGCCTGAACATCAAGTGCTAATGGCCGCTCTGCTACTAGAAGGTAGGATAGACTCCTCAAACTCTCCGCTCTGCGACTCAAGGCATCGGGCACTACATTGGCCTTTCCCGGATGATATAAAATAGTGAGGTCATAATCCTTGAGAAGCTCCAAGCACCTCCTCTAACGCAAATTCAGATCCTTCTGCTTAAATAGATGCTGTAAACTACGGTGATCAGTGAAATCTCACAATGCACCCCATACAAATAATGATGCCAAATCTTTGAGGCATGGACAATAGCTGCTAGCTCAAGATCGTGCACTGGATAATTCTTCTCGTGCACCATAAACTATCTGGTCGTGTAGGCAATCACTCTACCGTCCTGCATCAAAACTGCTCCAAGGCCAACTCTCGAGGCGTCACAGTAAATTGTATAAGAACCTGAACCCATAAGCAAAACCAACATCGGAGCTGTAGTCAAAGCTAACTTGAGCTTCTGAAATCTCTCCTCACACTCCTCAATCCACCTGAACTGAGCACCCTTCTAGGTTAGCCTGGTCATAGGTGCTGCAAATTATGAAAATCCCTCTACAAAATGACGATAATACCCTGCCAAACCAAGGAAACTATGAATCTCAGTAGCTGATAACGGTCTACGCCAGCTCTGCAGTACCTCTATCTTCATTGGGTCAACCTGAATACCCTCTATGGACACCACGTGCCCCAAGAACGCTATTGAATCAAGCCAGAACTCACACTTCAAAATTTTTGCATACAACTTCTTCTCCCTCAAGGTCTGAAGCACAACTCTCAAATGCTGCTCATGATTCTCCCGAGATCGGGAATACACCAAGATATTTTCAATAAACACAATGATGAAAGAATCCAGATAAGGCCGAAATACATTATGCATCAAGTGCATAAAAGTTGCTGGGGCATTGGTCAGCCCGGATGACATAACAAGAAACTCATAATGACCATATCTAGTCTTGAAAGTAGTCATCAGAATGTCTGGCCCCCGAATCTTCAACTGATGATAGCCGGAATGCAAGTCAATTTTGGAAATTACCCTGACACCCTGCAACTGATCAAACAAGTCATCTATACGAGGCAAGGGATACCGATTCTTCACTGTAACCTTGTTCAGCTGCCGATAATCAATACACATACGCATAGAACCATCCTTCTTCTTTACAAACAACACCGGTGCACCCCAAGGTGACACACTAGGCCGAATGAACCCCTTATCTAGGAGTTCCTAAAGCTGCTCCTTTAATTTCTTTAGCTCCGCTGGTGCCATACGATAAGGTGGAATAGAAATAGGTTGGGTTCCTGGCACTAGTTCAATACCAAAATCAATGTCCCTGTCAGGTGGCATACCTGTCAAGTCTACAGGAAACACGTCCAAAAAGTCACGGACCACAGGAACCGAATCAATAGCGGGAGTCTCTCCACTCAACCCTCAGACATCCTGGAATAGCTAAGGTCATGGTCTTAGCGTGGCAATCAAGAACAGCATGACACGGATATAACCAATCCATGCCCAATATCACATCAAAATCGACCATGCTGAGTAATAGTAGGTCCACTCGGGTCTCCAGACCCCAATAGATATCACACACGACTGATACACAAAGTCCACAACAATAGTATCGCCCACCGTAGTCGACACATGAACAGCCGTAACTAAAGACTCACGGGGCATATCTAGAAAATAGGCAAAATATTACGAGACATAAGAATATGTAGAACCAAGGTCAAATAAAGCTAAAGAATTTCGGCGAAAGACTGAGAATATACCTGCGATCACTACATCGGAGGCCATAGCATCTGGCCTGGCTAAAAATGCACACAGACGGGCCTGACCTCCACCTGCTCGACCTCCCCTCTAGGGCGGCTCCTGGCGGTCTGGCCGCCACCCTTAGCTATCTGGGTGGGTGGTAAAGTAACTGGAGCTGAAGTCGAAGGCTGGCCCCTCTGCTGGGAAGAACCACCAGAATGACAGGGACACTACCTCCACATGTGCCCAAACTCTCCGCACTCAAAATAACTCCCTAGAGCTGGAGACGGGGACTGATGGAAACTCCTGGCACCAGAATGGACACTAGAAAAATCATGCATAGAGGAACTCTGAACTGGTGGTGATTGAGCTACAATCTGGGCTGGGAGGGCACCGAATGAACAACGACCTGGCTTAGAACTGTGGGGACCATGCCCCGAAGATGCACCACTATAGGCTGGGCGGACTGACTGAGGAGGCCTGAATGAACGACCTCTACCATGCTGAAACTGCCCCCTGGAAGGAGCACCACTAGAACCACCCGATCCACGAGGCCCTTGGCCTCCCTCTCCTCCCGCTCCTAGAGGTGAACCGACTCAATTTCTCGAGAAATATCAACAACCTGCTCAAAGGTAGCATCTGATACTCTCTCCCGAGTCATAAAAAGATGGAGCTCATAAGTGAGGCCATCCACAAACCTCCTAATCCTCTCCCTATCGGTAGTAACCAACTTGGTGGCGTGACGAGCCAACTCTGAAAACCGAATCTCATACTGCGTCAGTGATAACTCCCCCTGACGCAGCTGCTCAAAATGCCTGCGCTGCTCCTCCTTGTGAGACAGGGGTACATACTTCTCCAAGAAGATAGTGGAGAACTGCTGCCAGGTGTGGAGTGCTGAACCAATAGGCCTATGCCTCTCAAAAGACTCCCACCAAGTGAAAGCATCACTAGAAAACTGAAAAGTAGCAAACGAGACCCCACTGGTCTCCAGAATCCCACCAGTACGCAGCATCCTCTGACACTTATCCAGGAAACCCTGGGCATCCTCGCCCTAAGCACCACTGAATGTCGGAGGCTGAATTCTACTAAATCTCTCCAGTCTACGCTGCTCGTCCTCTGACATAGCCGAAACCATGAAGTCCCGAACTGGAGCAACCGGTTGGGCTGGAATCACCCCTAGTGTCTGATGGCCCTGAGTAACCTGCTCAGGTGCCCCGACCTGAGAAGTAGCGGCAACTGCCTGAGCAAGGGTGGTACACACAGTCAAGATCTGAGCCAAGGTCTCCTGAAGACCAAGAATAACAATAGGCACTGCCGGTGCCTGAGCCTGTCCCACTGGAGTATCTGCAGCGGGAATCTGATCCTGAATAGTAGGGGGATCAACTGGTACTGCCCTGACTGCTGCACGGGCTGGTCCCCTACCTCTACCACAGCCTCGACCTTTCTCTAGTGGTTGATCACCCTGACCGGTAGCAGGAGTCCTCACCATCTGTGAGAGAATGAAACAACAGAAGTTTAGATTACCAGAGTCAAAAAAATGGCATGACAGAATTCAAGAAAAATGAGATTGTTCCTAAGGGTTCCACAACCTCTCGAAGATAAGTACATACGTCTCCGTACCGATCCGCAAGACTCTACTAAACCTGCTCATGATCGTTGAGTCCTATGTAACCTAGGCTCTGATACCAACTTTTCACAACCCCAAAACCTAAACCGACCTTGATGGAACCTATCGTGGAACTAGGCTAGCCAAAAATCACATATTTATAGTTTCTTTCCAAAATACCAACTCATTTTCAAAATTTCATAAACCTATATAAAATTACTGAATCCATGAGCAAAACAAAAAGTTAAACAGTCTAAAACAATCCCCAATGATCCGGAGTCAACATGTCATGAGCATCTAAGGAATATACCAAAAAGTCAACTATTATAATACAAAACCTCGGACGAAGAACTAGGTGCAAAATAAGAAAGGGAAAACAGAGATGTTGCGGACGCTGAAAATCTACCTCTATGTCCTGACTCCGACTCCGCATGGAAATAGATGACTAACACTCGGTATCAGCACCTGTATCTGCACACAGGGGTGGAGGGAGTAATGTGAGTACGCCAACTCGGTAGTAATAGAAATAAATCAAGTCTAAGCAGTAAGAAACACATAAAATCAAATCATCAATTCACAATAAGCATAGCTTTTCTTTCCAATAGTATATACATATACATATATACATATATACATATACATATATATATATATATATATATATATATA
>MDKI01235971.1:0-10763 GCA_005239505.1 Nicotiana paniculata
TAGAAATCGATGTTCTTGCACTTCAATGGAATTTCCTTCTTGTCTACTGTTGATCCTCGAAAATCTCCCTTTAATTGTGTTTTAGGAGTCTATTTATAGGCTTAGGGTGAACCCTAACCGTGTAGGAGACTTCTATTTCAACTGGGAAACATTTAACTCGTCAAACTCGGACTTGGGCGAAACTGGGGACCCCGGGCGTTGGGCTCTAACGCCTGGCTAACGCCAGGCAAGGGCTGGCGTTTCAGCCCTAACTCTTGGCTAACACCAGGGTAGGGCTGGCGTTTCAGCCCTAACGCCAGGATATGGCAGGTTGTTTGGCTCTATCGCCCGGCTATCGCCCGGGTGCCTCCTTTCGCGTATTTTTCGACGTTTTTGCATCCTTTTAGCCCCGTTTCCATCTCCACTTCACCTAAATGCGCATAAAATGCAAGGTATATCACATGTCAAACTATGCAATTTAGTCTCGCATCAATAACTCTTGACCAAATTGACTCAAAAGGGTGCTTTGTTCAGGTGGTCAGACGAGTGTGAGGAGAGCTTCCAGAAGCTTAAGACGGATTTGACCTCATCTCCAGTATTAGTATTGCCATCAGCTTCGAGTTCTTATACCGTGTATTGTGATACCTCGAGGATAGGCATTGGTTGTGTTTTGATGCAGGAGGGTAGGGTGATTGCCTACGCCTCGCACCAGTTGAAGACTCATGAGAAGAATTACCCGGTGCATGATCTCGAGCTAGCATCCATTGTTCATGCCTTGAAGATTTGGCATCATTATTTATATGGGGTTCATTGTGAGGTTCTTACCAATCACCATAGCCTGTAGCACTTATTTAAATAGAAGGATCTGAATTTGCGTCAGAGGAGATGGTTGGAGCTTCTGAAGGACTATGATTTCACTATTCTATACCATCTGGGGAAGGCCAATGTAGTGGCCGATGCTTTGAGTTGCAGAGCAAAGAGTTTGGGGAGTTTAGCATATCTTCCAGCAGCTGAGAGACCATTAGCACTTGATGTTCAGACCTTAGCGGGCCAGTTGGTGAGATTGGATCTATCGGGCCCCGCCGGGTATTGGCTTATGTAGCCTCCAGGTCTTCCCTTTATGACGGTATCAGAGAGCACCAGTATGATGACCCACACTTGCTCGTTCTTCAGGATAGGGTCCGGTGAGGTGATTCCAGGGATGTAGTTATTGGCAATGATGGTGTTATGAGGATGCAGGGTCGGATATGTGTCCCTTATATAGATGGGCTTCGGGAGTTGATTCTTGAGGAGGCCCACAGCTCGCGGCATTCCATCCATCCGGGTGCCGCGAAGATGTATCAGGATTTGAGGTAGCATTATTGGTGGAGGCAGATGAAAAAGGATATTGTTGAATTTGTGGCTCGGTGTCTTAACTGCCAGCAGGTCAAGTACGACCATCGGAGACCAGGTGGATTGCATCATAGTTTGGTTATTCCTGAGTGGAAGTGGGAGCAGATCACCATGGACTTTGTAGTTGGACTCCCACGGACTTCGAGGAGGTTTGATGCTATATGGGTTATTGTGGATCGACTGACTAAGTCCGCTCACTTCATTCCAGTTGGTACCACTTATTCTTCGGAGCGGCTAGCTGAGATTTATATCAGGGAGATTGTTCGACTGCATGGTGCTCCAGTTTCCATCATCTCCGATAGAGGTACTCAATTCACATCGCAGTTCTGGAGGTCCGTGCAGAGAGAGTTGGGTACTCAGGTTGAGTTGAGCACGGCGTTTCACCCTCAGATGGACGAGCAGTCCGAGTGCACTATTCAGATTCTGGAGGACATGTTGCACGCTTCTGTTAATGACTTTGGGGGTTGATGGGACCAGTTTCTGCCTCTCGCGGAGTTTGCATATAATAATAATAATTATCAGTCAAGAATTCAGATGGATCCATATGAGGCTTTGTATGGGAGGAGTGTAGATCTCCGGTTGGTTGGTTTGAGCCGGGTGAGGCCAGACTCTTGGGTACAGATTTGATACAGGATGCTTTGGATAAGGTGAAGTTGATTCAGGAGTGACTTCGCACGGCGCAGTCGAGGCAGAAGAGTTATGCGGAGCGAAAGGTCTGGGATGTATCTTTCATGGATGGGGAGAAGGTCCTACTGAAGGTGTCACCCATGAAGGGTGTTATGCGGTTCGGGAAGAGGGGTAAGTTGAGTCCCCGGTTCATTGGGCCTTTTGAGGTACTTCAAAAGGTTTGAGATGTGGCTTATAGACTTGCTTTGCCACCCAGCTATTGAGTATTCATCCCGTGTTCCATGCTTCCATGATCCGAAAGTATGTTGGTGACCCGTCGTATGTTTTGGACATCAGTTCGGTTCATCTTGATTGCGATATGTCGTATGAGGTAGAGTTAGTAACTATTTTGGGTCGTCAGGTCAGAAGGTTGAGGTCCAAGGATATAGCTTCAGTAAAAGTGCAGTAGAGAGGGAAGCCGGTGGAGGAGTCCACCTGGGAGATCGAGCGGGAGATGCGAAGAAGATACCCCCACCTATTTAAGACTCCAGGTATGTTTCTAGACCCGTTCGAGGACGAACGTTTGTTTAAGAGGGGGAATGTAACGACCCGACTGGTCGTTCTGAGAGTTTAGCCCTGTTTTTCCCATTTATGCTTCATTATTGTTTGGTTCAGCTCTTTTGCATTGCGTTGGGTTGATTGGTTCGGGTTCGGTTTGGTTGTGGTGAGAAATGAGACACTTAGTCTCTTTGATTGGTGATTTAGTTGGAAAAGTCAACTTGAAGTTGACTTATAGGTAAATGATCTTGGAATGTGGTTTTTGTGGCTCGGATAGCTTTATTAGGTTATTTGGGAGTTAGGAGTGTGTTCGGAATGTCATTCGGAGGTCCGGAGTAGAATTAGGTTTGAATTGGCGAAATTGGATTTTTGGCAATTTCCGGTCGGTAGTGGAAAATTAGCTATCGGGGTCTAAATGGAATTTCGGAAGTTAGAACAGGCCTGTAGTGTCATTTGGGATGTGCGTGCAAATGTTCAGTTCATTCGGACGTGTTTTGGGTGGTTTCGGCATCGTTGGCGAATTTCGGAAGTTTAGAGATCCTTAGGCTTGAATTTGGATTTGATTTGGTGTATTGATGTTATTTTTAGTGTTCCGAGGGTTCGACTAGGTTCGTATATTGATATATGATTATTTGATACTTTTGGTTGAGGCCCCGAGGGGCTCGGGATTGATTTCGGATGATTTCAGAAGGTTGGAAGTTGGGAAAATTGCAGCAAATTGCTGGTGGTGCAGGCCTTCTAGTGTGGCCGCACCTGCGGACGGGGAGCCGCAGGTGCGAAGGCACAGGTGCGGAACACCTTGCGCAGATGCAGAGTTTTGGAACCTGGCTTAGGAGCGTAGGTGCGGAAGTTGGATCGCACCTGCAGGTGCGTGTTAAGGACCGCAGATGCGGAATTTTGGGTTTAAGTGATTTTCCGCAGTTGCGGGGGTTTTCCGCAGGTGCGGTGCCGCAGGTACGAGGGTTTAGTCGCAAGTGCGATATCGTTGGGCAGAACCTATATAAGGTTGCCTTCGCGAATTTCTCTCATTTTCTTCACCATTTGTGATGGACTTTGGAGCTTTGAGCTGGGATTTCAAGGGGGATCAAGTGTATTAAGTGAGGTAAGCTTCATGGACTTCGTATCAAGTGTTTATGGCAATTATCCCATTGTTTAATCATGTTTTGGTGGTGAAATTGGAAGATTAAGGGCTTGAAATTTGAGAGTTTAAATTGGGGAATTGAGGGGCCATTTGGAGTCCGATTTTGATGTATTTGGTATGCATGAACTCGTGAGAGCATAAAGATTCTAGTGTTGTGATTTTTATCAAAATCCGAGACGTGGGCCCGGGGGGGCGTGTTTGGGAAATTTCAGGATTTTTTTAATGTAAATTGGATATTTTCGAGTGGGCTTTGTCCCTTTAGCATATTTTGATGTTATGAATCTGTTTTGAATAGATTCGGAGTGCGTTGAGGCCAAGTCGAGAGGCCAAGGCATCTCAGAGTAGCTTTCTTCCGATTTAAGGTAAGTATCGAATGTAAATCTTGACCTGAGGGTATGAAATTTCGGTATTTCGTATTGTTTTGATACTTGAGGTGATGCACATGCTAGGTGACGGGCGTGTGGGCGAGCACCGTTAGGGATTGTGACTTGGTCCATACCGGAGCGACTATTAAGCCGCGTATTTGATTTGAAATCACATGATACTCCGTGTTACAGAGATTTATACTATTTTTTGGACCCTCAGGGGTGTTTTACCACTATTTCTTACACTGTTTTTTGATAGAAAATGTGATCTCAGTCATGATTTATACTTGTTCATTTTCATTTTTTCTTTATTACCCTGTTTTCAAACAAATGAAAGATATTTTGGGCTGAATCCCTGTGATTTGTGGTGAGTTGCCCGAGTGGCTTGTGAGGGTGATGACTGAGCGAGATCGAGTCGGATTTGTGAGGATAGTGATGGATCGGGCTGCACGTCTCAGTGTTATATACATATATACATATATATTGGATCGGGCTGCACGCCGCAGCGATATACATATATATCGGATCGGGCTGCACGCCGCAGCGATATACATATATATTGGATCGGGCTGCACGCCACATCGTTATATATATTGGATCGGTCTGCACGCCGTAACGATATAGCACTTGGGCTGAAGGAGCCCCTCCGGAGTTTGTACACCCTTAGTGAGTGCAGTAGACTATTTATGGATCGGGCTGCACGCGGCAGCGGTTATTATATGATACCTATTGAGCGTGAATGTTGAGTATGAGTGCTGATTTGACGAGAGATAAGTCACGAGTGACCGAGAAGCTTTATTTGTGAGTGACACTGTGTCCGAGGGACTTATTGGCTATGAAACTACTGTTTTCACTTTTCTTTGCATTTCTGCTTCTAAACGATAAATGTTGAATATATGTTTTACACGAGATTGGAAAAGAGAAATATGGAGTTTATGAAAATTTCGGAATGTAGATTCCTAACTTGATTTATTGATTTCCACTGATATTTCTTATATGATCTTTATATGATTTTTAAAGCTCGTCACTGCACTCAAGTCCTTATTTATATTTGTTACTTACTTAGTTGGTGTACTCACGTTACTCTCTCCACCTTTCATGCAAATTCAGGTGCTCGGATCGAGTGAGACTCGGTTGACCTCAGCGGAGCTTGTCGGAGATTGTGAGATAGTTGCACGGCGTTCGCAGCCCCACCTTCCTCCCTCTCATTTTTGTCGCATATTTACATTTTCCTAGAGTTGATGTATTAAGGAAATACCGTGTCAGACTCAGTGTTCTATTTAGCGCTCATGACTGTGACTCCGGGTTTTTGGGGGATGTTTTTGTTAAGATATTTTAATTGATTATCTGCAGATTTTGAAATATTAAACGTGCAAGATTTTGATAAAAATTCAATATTGTTTTAAATGTAATGTACCTTGTATTATGTCAGTAAATTGTCTAGACTAATACCACGACAGGCGCCATCATGACCATTGTGGATTTGGGGTTGTGACATGTGGATTCATTAAAGGTATGCAATCATGTATTGGTGCACTGCATAGAGATTGATATGGTGCTCATATGATTTAAACAGGCCTAGCAGAGAATTCTGGATGTTGGAATTTGACTCTAAGATTAATTTGAATAAACGAAAGAGGAATATTCAGATTTTCTCGAGCAAGTGTGTTTAACGGAACTGTGGTAGCCCGTGTAGGTGCACGAGGTGTTAAGCAGTGATTTCAACGAGTCCAATGCAGTTCTTAGCACGTTTTGAGTAAATGACGTCGAAATCAGGATTTGAAGGTTCCAACAGGTTCATGTGATGATTTCGAACTTGGGCGTATGCCTGGATTGAGTTTTTGATGACCCGGGAGCATTCTGGCGCCTATTCTGGAAGTTACCATTTTTGAAGAATTCATAAATTTTGGTAGAAGAGATATACAATGTTATCAATGTCCTTTGGGGTTCCGATTCTAGAACAACTCCGTAGGGTGATTCTGGTATTGGGAGCCCATCCGGATTTAAATTTGGAGGTCCGTAGGTCATTTTGGGGTCATTTGGTGAAAGTTAGAAATTTGAAGGTTTTGAGAAGTTTGATCGGAAGTGGAATTTTTAATATCGGGGTTAGATCTAGATTCCGGAAGTTGGAGTAAGTCCATAATGTCGAATATGATTTGTGTGCCAAATTTGAGGTCAATCGGACGTGATTTGATATGTTTCGACATCCAATGTTGAAGTTTGAAGTTCTAAGTTCATTAAGCTTGAATCGGGTTGCGATTCGTGATTTCGATGTTGTTTGATGTGATTTCAAGGCTCGACTAAGTTTGTAATGTGTTTTGGAACTGGTTGGTGTAATTGGACGGGGTCCCGGGGTTAACAGATCGAATTTGAAATTTGAAAAAGAGTTGAGGCGGCTGATTTCTGTTGTACTCGCACCTGCGAGGTGTTGGCCGCAGGTGCGGAGGGCACAAAAGCGACATTGGAGTCGCAAGAGCGGAGCAGGACCAACCGGCCAAGTGAAGGACCGCAGGTGTGGAGATTTTGGCCGCATCTGCGCACGCACAAAAGCGAAAAGCCTCTCGCAGAAGCAGAAGAAGGCGTAGAAGCGGAAGGGTGTCACGTACCTGTGAAGCCGCTGCTGTGGCTGCTGAACCGCAAGTGCGAAGGTTGGGGATGTGCAGTGTGTTCTTTAAAAACGAGGGCTTGGCTCATTTTCACTTCATTTCCTCCATGAGAGCCGGTCTTGGAGCGAGTTTGGAGCTCATTCTTCGTCATCAATGTCAAGGTAAGTGATTCCCACTCATTATAAGTTAAATACATGGGTTGTATAAGGATTTAAACATGTAATTAGTATAAATTGTAGGGTTTTTAGTAGAAGACCTATTTCGGTATTTTAGATTTTGACCACAAATTTGGGCATGGAATTGAGAATAAATTATTTATTTGAGTTCGTGATGTTATGGGTAATAATTATCTTTGAAAATTTTCAGAATCCGGGCACGTGAGCCCGAGGGTGATTTTTATCGAATTTTAGAACAGAATTGAAATTTGTTATAAATTGGATTATAAGGAGTATTAGAATATATATTCATGGATTTTCACATTTATTTACTAGTGTTGAAGCATTGAGCATCGGTCCGAGTTGTTTGAAAGGCTTGGGAGCCGGATATGGAACTCCGGAGCGAGGTAAGTCTCCTTTCTAACCTTGTAAGAGGGAATTTACTCCATAGGTGAACCAAATTAATACATGTTTCTACTTGTGGGGGTTACGTACGCACGAGGTGACGAGAGTACGTATGTAGCTACTAATTAAGCCTATGTCCGGATAGTTTTAGGCTTACATCATGCCTTGTTGATATTGTTTATTGATTTATGTTTATTGTTGCCTTGAGAGGGAGGAAGATTGAGTTTTCTTATTAAATGTTTTGAGAGGAGTTGAAATTTGAAGAATTTAAGATTTAAAAGGTTTCGTTTGAACTTCGTAATTTCGAAAGGAATTGAGGAATATTATAATAGATTAAGAAATCTATGTGTAACAACGTTGAATGTATGTTTTGGGAGCGGGGTAAAGAAAGAGATATGGTTTTTATGTTAAATTATATTTGACCGCGTCGCATGTATGATTCGCGAACGGGGGTATTTCATTCTACTACTCTTATGGGATCAAGGCGTTCGCCTCAGCAGGATTTATGTACCACACTCTCATGGGAGCAGGCCATTCGCCTCGGCAGGTCAATAGATGCATCTATGGTTTTCGCCGTTTGACCCTCAGCAGAGTACATTTTACTTTTTTGTTGGATCGGGCCTTACGCCTCGACATTTCCTCTATATATATATATATATATGATCTTCATGAATGGTGCCTAATATTTGGCAAGAATCCAATGTATCTGGGGGTTTCCCTATTTGAATTCTGACAACCTCTTTGATGAAATCCACTATATCTATGTATATGCTCCGGTTACAGAGGGAACTTGCTAGTTGAGAGCTGAGTAAATTGTAAAGAGGAGAATTATACCATGTATTTTATACTTTTTTGTTTCATATATTTACTCAGTCTCATATTTATTCACTTTTTTACTGTAGCTGATATTATTGGACCAGTAGTAAGTGTCGAAGTCGACCCCTCAACACTACTTCGAGGTTAGACTGGATACTTACTAGGTACACGTTGTTTTCATACTCATACTACACTTTCTGTACATTTTGTAATACAAGCACATATATGTGTTGTGGCCTAATGGGCACGGTGACATGGTTGATATGGAGACTTAGGTGGCCTGCATCTTATGAGCCGATCTGCAGCCAGCAGAGTCTCCTTCAGAGTATTTGTATTTTCTTTTTTGTCCAATTTGTATTCCAGACAGTTATTGTATTTTATTTTATTTCCTAGTAATTGCTCATGTACTTGTGACACCGGGTTCTGGGATGATTATGGGATATTCAATATTGAAATTGTGAACTTTTTTTTATTCTGTAAAGATTATCTTTTACTAGTTACATTGAAGGAAATTTACTATTTCAAAAATATTAAAAACGAGAATTTAAGCGTGTTGGCTAGCATGACAGTGGTGTCCGGCGGCATCACGACCTTCACTAGATTTTGGGTCGTGACATCACATAGAATGCATGACTCACACAAGAAATGACAATTGTTCCAACACAAGAATAACAACAGATAACAAAATACAATCAAAATACAAGTGAAATAATCTAAGAAAAACAATGACCGTTCAATCAATGAGCCGTTCCGACATAGAATGCACGATAAGAATTACAACCGAGGTACCGCATCTCATAATCACATTGCATAAGTCACAATCAAAATCTTCCTTATATCACCGCGTGAGCCTTGTATTTATTTTTTAAAAAAAATTTCCGAAATAGATACACGCATTTTAGCCCCTTATCTCACAACGTGGCTTTAAGTAATTCCCTTACTAGCAACACACGTATAAATCCCACTTTATCTCACCGCATGCATTCAATACCCACCCTTATACTATCGTATGCGTATCGATATCGCAACACGATAATCAACTCGCACCACACGTGCCCATATGCCACAACATTGCCAAAATCAACAATGTTATCACAATACATAGCCCACGACTCAATCACAATATGTACAAGAATCTCAATAACAACAAAATGAATGAGAAACAATTCAACAAGAAAAGGTATCCCAATAATCAATAACATTAGCCATAATGTGTCAATAGTTTTTACACTACAACCTCAATAACCCAACAATGAAGGTATTCCCATGAAATAACAACTTCCAATTAAGGCATAACATAAGCTCAATAATGAAAGAGATAGCATGAAATAGAACTACGACTAAATGCATGAGAATAACTCAATAATGGAGAGAATAACAAGTAACAACAACTAAAAATAAATGCATATAAGAGTAACCTTGACAATGGAAACTAGAGCATGTATTAACAATTTCGATTGCGGCATCTAAGACTAAACTTGACATCGAAAGATGAAACAAATAATAATAACTTCAATCAAGTTCTTATAAGTATCCAAAGAATCTAAACATGTCAAATACAACATATAAGTTTGTGTACACACCCGCCACCTCGTGTACACGTCTTCCACATAGTTCAAATAGTATAATAAACCCAAGTTCTAAGGGGTATTTCCCCCACACAAAGTTAGGCATGATACTTACTTCAGTTCGGCCAAATCGATACTCAAAAAAAGCTTTTCCTATAAAATTCACCTCTGCTCGGCTCAAATCTAACCAAAAATGACTTAATAATATCGAATAATGCAAGAGAAATCAATTTCAATTAATAAAGCTATGATCTTTATAAAATTTCCCAAAAGTAAACTCGGGGACCGCTTGGTCAAAACCCGAGTCCAAGGGTAAATCTCACTACCCATAACCCCACGAGTCCGTGTATGTATTTTGTTTTCAAATCCAATTCCAATTCGACTCTTAAATCTCAAATTTTTATTTTTCAAAAATATAGACAATTTCCCAAAATTTCTCATAGATCCTCATGAATTTGATATTAAGTCTCATATATAATCATGTAATAATTGAAAATGTATCAAAATCACTTTAATTGTTTGTTATGAAAATCGCTCCACAAAATCGTCCCTCGCCGAGTGTCACGACCCAAAATCTGTTAATTGTCGTGATGGTGCCGGACACCACTATCAGGCAAGGCAACACTAAGAAGTTAATCAAATTCACATTTTAGTAGTTTTGAAATCATTTCTTTTCATTACATTAAATAGCAAATAATGAACTTCCTCTGAGTAAACAAAATGCCTTTAAAAAATTCAAATAATGAATAAATCCCATAGTCATCCCAGAACCCGGTGTCACAAGTGCATGAGCAATTTCTAGGAATTTAAAATGTGATACAATAACTGTCCGGAATACAAACTGGACAGAAGAGAAAATACAATACATCTAAGGAGACTCTCCTTGCTACGGATCGTCTCATAAGATACAACCCACCTAAGTTCCCGTACCAACCATGTCGTTGCGCCCACAAGGCCACTACCCATGCATGTACCTGTGGATCAAAATGTACAGCAAGTGTAGTATGAGTACAAAAACAAAGTGTACCCAGTAAGTATCCTGTCTAACCTCGAAGAGGTAGTGACGAGGGGTTGACTCCGACACTTACTAGTAGTCCAATAATATCAGGTACGGTTGTGAACAACTATTTTTTGACCACACCGAAATTCTATACTATTTTGCTATAAATATT
>MDKI01155288.1:0-15996 GCA_005239505.1 Nicotiana paniculata
ACCTAAGAACCTAAAGAAAAAGCAAATAACCGAAATAATAATCGATGATGAAGAATACATGCACATAGAATACATAGATTATAAATTAGATAGTGATGATAGTATATATGAATTAACAGATGATGAAATAGAAATAAATGAATAAATAAGAATATATCTTAAAAAAAAGCTATGGAGCATTCAAACAATCTACAAGAACAGGTATGTCATTTTTTAATTATGAATAGCTAAATTACTATATTCCTTAGAATCTCTTGCAAATTATAATTCTTCATCATGCTAGTTTCTCATCGTCACCTTTTAGCTCCGCATTTTAAGTCATGCTGCTGACTTAGCTCCGCGTTTTTAATGTCACGCTGCTGACATAGCTCATTCTGTTCTATCTTTTGCAGTCTCATTCCTATACTGTCCACTAAACACTCCAAAAACCAAAACGAAACCTCCCGACAAATCACAATAGCATAAATAGATATGGGAAAAGTATTTAATAGGGTATCGAGGATATAACTCTCAAGACGACCGGCCGAGTCGTCACACAAAGCACGTGAATCAATACTCCAAAAAACACATCCCACGCGAATCGACCTCTCAAAGGATCGATTCAAGTCAAATAACACACTACGATGTCAAATAATGCTAAAAAATAATATCTAAGCACAAAGGCTAGATCTTTAACCAAAAATACAAAGACAACCAAACGGCCATCCTGAGCCCGCTCCTCAGAACCTGACAAATGTAACAAATCCTGACTATATATTCATGCACGAGTCAAAATGTACAAGTTTCATCCAAATCCAATTTTGAATCGGGGTTCATATACCAATTATTCATTCTCCAAAAGTTCTTACAAAACCCCCCAATTTTCTCCCTTAGATTTCATCAACCAAAATCCAAAATCAATGATAGAATCACAAATAATAATAAAATTCAAGTTAATAACACTTACTCAATCCAAGTGGGTGAAAATCATCTAAAAAATTGCCCAATTTGTGCTACTAATATCAGAATATGATAAAATAAGACAAACACTCGATTAAAAATGCTCTGCCCAACGGTTATTACTTATGCGACAAAAATATCGCTTATGCGACTCTGCTTCTACAAGAAAATGATTGCACCTACGAGCTCATTAAAATCCTAACCAGCCATTTCGACGCACCAAGGCCCATTTCTTCAGGTCTGTACCTGCGCAACAAGCCTCGCAGATGCACCTCCGCTTATATGCTAAAACATTCACAGATGCGGACTTCCAACTTTCCGAACCAAATCCCACTTCTGCGACCTCACGTCGGCTTTTGCGAACTCGAACCTGCGGAACAAACCTCACCGGTGCGAAAACGCCAGAATCAGAATAGCAAACATGACACCAAACTATCTGAAATCAATCTGAAACACACCAGAGGCCCTCGATAACCCGTCCAATCGCACCAGCAAGTCCTAATACCTTCCCCAAACCTATCCAAAGGATTGAAACACAAAAATTATTATCAAAACCATGGATCAATACTCAAGATCAATCTCTTATGTTCATAAATTTCCAACGTCGAACCAAGCGTCTGATTAGAGCCTAAACAATCCGGAATAAAGCCAAACTTTGCACACAAGTCCCAAATGATATAACAACCCTATTTCAATTTTTGGAACAATAATCCGAACCTATAGCCTCAAAGTCAACTCCCGGTAAAACCTATGAACTTTCGAAACTTTCAAAGTTTCAACTTTCGACAATTAGTGTCAAATCAACCTAGGAACCTCCACACTCAATTCCGGATATATGCCTAAGTCCAAAATCAACATAAAACATATTAGAACCATCAAATTACCAATTCCAGATCATTTACACAATATTCAAAGCTTGATCAAGTGTCCCAATTCATTCCAAAATTTTGCCGAAACTAAACCAACCATCCCTACAAGTCATATAATCACAAATACCCATAAATAAATCATCAAATAGGGAAACGAAGCTCAAATACACAAAATTACCACCCGGGACATTACAATAACAAACAACATCTTAAATACTAAACCCATCAACGACAATCATGAGCCTTTATGGAATAAAAATATTTACACAGTCTACGAGGTATTCCCCGAGACTATTAAAAATATCTAAAAGTTACAAATGTCTAGAAGGCACTGTTATCGACATAATGGAGTCAACAGAGCTTATTAGTTGTGTCTATGAAGTCTGGCTCTAGCTACGGGATTTGTCACCTGCACACTTATATATATCGTAGTTTAAAACCTTCCATGCGACCTTTTATAAGTAGCTACGAGTTTATTCGATAATTTTTTCCCATCATATATAATTATTTTTGTAGTAGTATTAACACCTTACCACTTTACGTGGCATGCCCAAATAGGATAAGTACCTCCAAGGATACCCATAAGTCTTGTTGACCACCCCCTAAGATAAGGTACATGACTTTTCTGCGATAAACACTAATAATAACATACAACGGAATAACATAAGCAATTATTAGATTAATACCGAAATCTAAAGGTTGAACTGAAATATGAAATCTGAGTTATATTTTGACGACCGCAAATAGTTGAGTTTAATTATTTTAAAAATGTGTTTAACAAATAATGGCACCTGTGAGTGTTAGGATGGTTGCCCCATTTCCCAGCCCTTGCAGCTTTTACACTTGGGAAGGTTGCCCACTTTTCTCAAACATATAAAGCTGAAGACGTGGAGCACTTACAAGCATGAGGTAGCTAACTCTGGCTATCGTGGCTCTCACACTTGGGGAGGTTGGCTAATTCTCACAAGACGTACATCTAATTTGAGTTGAATAAATAATATAAGCAATGGCATAACAACGATAAAGTCAAGCAACAAATTTATTTACTTATGATATTATAATCTAGTTATAATGACCCAATTTTTTTGAGTATTTTAGCCACATTTTCCCTATTTGATACTTTAAATATGTGTATTTGGTGATTGTGGGACTTGACGGGGTGGTTGGTTTGGTTTCAGGGAAGTTTTGGTTTGAGTTGGGACACTTAGTCCCTTGGTTAAAGGCTTAAGTTGTAAGAGTTGACCGGAGTTTGACTTATGTAGACAACTGCAGAATGGTGTTTTGATGGTTTCAACAGCTTTGTGGTGATTTTTGACTTAGGCATATGCTCGGATTTCGATTTGAAGGTTCCAAGGTCAAAGGTTGAATGTTTGACTAAGCAGAGTTCGTAAGTAATTGTGTGTACCAAGGTGGTTCTTTCTGTGATTCATGACTTGGTCTGTTGGTCATATTATTATTCTATACTTGTTGGATTTATGAATTGTACATGTGATTAGCGAGTACCATTTATAGTTCTTGCTTCAATTATCTTGCCGAGTTTAGTTATGATACGTGTTGAGTACTTTATTGTGCAGTTCCAGGTGTTGCACCGAGCCACCTGTAGATGAGGCTTGTTGCTAAGTTATCTTTGGAGAGACCAGATAGAGGTGTATCTCGACCGCAGTATTGGCATCTCTTTTAATTTTGTACTGCTACCTTTCATTCCAACAGTATTGTTATTTGGTATTTCAGACTTGTATTTCTATTTTAGGGCTCATGACACTGCATTTACCAGTTCAGGAATGCATTATGTATCGACACTATTATATTATGTTGATGGCTTACTTGTATTATTTTCATCATTTTTGTTACTATAATTTGTTATTGTTATGTTCGGCTTGCCTAGCAAGTGCGATAGGCGCCATCACAATCGGTTGATGGTTTTGGGTCGGGACACTAGTTGAGTTATTATGCAAAACAATGTATTTCTTATACGTAAATTTGTATCATGAAGCTACTGACAGGTTTATAGCATTTAGGCATTCAATAGTTTTTAAACAACAATCCCAACATTTATACACGAGAACAATCAAACAGTTTTTTATCAGCAACATTTTCTTTTCATTCATTTTCTTTTTGTCAAGCTCTTGATTTAGGGAAGTAACCTTAACTTACCTCTAGTGACTGTTTAGATTCTCTTCCAACAAATGTTCACACTCAACTGCTTGAATTCTACAATTAGGTACGCGAAAATCGTTTACTTAACATTCAACATCCCATCAATCACTACTTTCAAGTTCCAATTTAACCATTTAGGGTTTATAGCCGCTTTCACCCTTAATCTTTGCCAATCATATGCCCGAAAATCGTAAAACGTCAAAAAAATTATTACTTTAATGATGGGAAGTAATGGGAAATACCTTGAGTAACGTTCTCAAAAACCCTAGGTTTGATTCCTGAAAGTTTCCCTTGATTCCCTGGCAAAAACCTTGTATTTTGGCATCTATGGGCATTAGGAGACAGTAATCTACCAATAGCAACATGAATCTTAAGCAAAATCCTTACATCGGGGTTAGGGACTGTACTAGGACATGTTTTCTCCTTCAAAATGCTCTGAAGTATGTAGTCAAATGTTTTGGTTTCTCTCCCCGAAATCTCTTGGTTTTTGTACACTTTTTGGACCTGGACACAACAGGTGCACGCACCAGGCATCGTGCAGCTGGCAGGCGCAACGCCAGGCACACCATGCCTCTTATCGGGCGCACGCTGTTATTTTTGTCGCACCTCTTATAGCGTGTGTTGGCCGGCGCGGCGCGCCCGTGTCGCAGTTGAGGCTAGGTACTGCTCTTTTGGCACGTTATTTTCCTTCATCCTCGTTCATTTTTACCCTATAGTCATCCTATATCACCTCCTATGTCTGTTAATTAATTTAATCACTTTATGAACCACAAACAAGTTCCAAATTAGTTATTGATATTATGTGGTATTGCATGATATGCTTTGGACAAGAATAGGGAGTAAACATTCGCCTAGAAATTTTAGTGTGAAATGGATATTCATGACAAGCTTAAGGGGAAAATTTGTATTTTTCCTTATAAGGAAAAACATTGAATTGTTTTAGATTCAAAACAAATAAAGAAAAATCTCAATTAATTTGACATAATCTCCTCTTGATGCAATCTAAAGAAGGATATATATTCTTAATGTTTTTAGAGATCTTTAAAGAAAATGGAAAATTTGGATAAGCTCGTAATGATAATCTGTTTATCTAAAGGATTGTATTTACCTCCATACTCAAACTCCAAGGGATTATATATAACTTCCAAAGTAAAAAATCATATGTCCAAAATATACAAAATGTTCTGGAAGAAAGGCAAGAGTAAAGTTGATAGTGAGTTTCCTTTAGTGAAATGGCTGACGAAGGATTTTAGAGGTGTAAGATTTAGTGAAAGTGATTTGGAATACCTTTTCAAGAACTTAGATCCTGTTGTGGCTGTGATTGTAAAGGAAGAAGACGAAGTAATGATTCCTATTTGGGATCAAGACACAGGAGCTAACCATATCTTCAAGTTGAAAAAGGACATCAATGGAGTTTTCGGATTTTATGAAGATTGGATAGAACGTGTTGCTCAACGACGAGGATTTGAAGGGAACGAGCTAATTGGTTTCTATGTCAACCGCCTGAATCTGGAACTAACATTTTCAGTGATTGACACAAGAGATAGTACTGCAGAAAGTTCTAAATAGAAAATTTTGGTATTTGTCATGATTTTATTCTCGAGTACATGTACAATAAATTAGATATCAAGAAATTAACTTGCAGAGATAGTCTTCGTTGCTATAATCTTTTGTTTCTACGAACTTTTCCATTATACGCTTAACTCCCGCCAACGTACTAATATTATTCAAACCTCAATTTCAACTTTGAATAAGTATTATTTTGGCCAGAAATCTTTTCACTTCCTTAAATAATTGATGCAAGTGAAAATTTTCTCATGGTATATAGACCATCTGTTTGATATGATTTAAGATATCTTACTAGAACAATGTTGAATAAAACTATCCCATGAACTCATTCTTTAATCAAATATATCATATCAAATTTATGTTGCACCACTAAAAAAGACAAAAGTCGACATATATAACATATAACACGTTGATCGTGAACCGTGTGATATCAGCATCCAAAATAGTATATATAGAATTGAGATTTTACTTCGACCCATCAACGCAGATAATTAGTACCAAATGACGCATAAAAAACATATGGATACCATGTGGACTCTTAGGATATTTTTGTGGAAAAACAATTACTATATTACACTTTGTATATGCATCTTTATTTATTTTATTTGTTATTGTAACATGCTTTTAACACGATATTTTTCGTTACTGAATTGGATGTATTTACATGTTTTAATTTGGTATCATTTATTCCATAATTTTATATCCTATGAATGTTAGCAGTTAAATTACCAAATCAGGCTTGATAGTTGATTTACGATGTTTAAGAAGTAGTTAAGGTGAAAAGAAGTAATTTAGATGAAAAGAAACAATTATGATGATTTTGACTAAATTGAAAATCTGGGAAAGCGAAGTGGAGATTCTTGAGGGCTCAAGAGGCTTACCGCGACACATGGCCATCAGGGGAACGTCTTAGCCGATTGTATAAAAATGTAACTCTCTCCGTCCAAATTTACTTTATCACTATACTAAAAATAAGGGTATGTTTGAAAAGTCATCTTATAATTAGATTTAGGTGTAATTGGATGTAATAATATAATTTTGTCATATTTATATGATCATTTAATTATTTGGTCAATATGTAATTAGATGTAATTGAGGGGATGTAATTACACTCTTCAATTCTCAAGAGTGTTGAGAATGACTATTATTACATGGTGTAATTACAAGAGTTTTTTTTCGAATTTCTTTTCTTTTCTTTTCAATTGACCATTTATTTTTATTTGTTTTCTTTTTAAGTCATTTTTTATGTTAACTTCTTAAATATATTTGTTTCAAATACTATTCTTTCTATATTATTTATCTTTTAATTTCTTATTTCTCATTTCCCAACCTTACTTCACGTGTTTCTACATAATTTCTCATATTCTGTTTCTTTTTTAAATATTTTTCGTTATTTTTTCATTATACTTTACTATGTTACTATTCTAGTTTTTCTAAAAAAACTACACCTCATAATTCTCGAAAGAATAAGTTATCCGCAAACTTGACTTATAATGAGTGATGTCATTAAAGTTGAGCTTTGTTATTAGATGAGGTTATATGCAAACTTAAATTGTTAAAATGATATAGTACTTCTTAATCTTTAAATAATATTATCATTTTTAAACCTTTATTTATTGTAATTTCATGTAGTTGCTCATATTTTTATTTTTCTTTATTTTCTTCATTTGTCCTAAATGTGCTATTATTCTAGTTTTGAAACTATACCTCCTAATATTAGAACCATTGAATCATTAATAAACTTGGCATATAATGAGTGATATCATTAAAGTAGAATCTCATTGTCGAATGAGGTTATATACTTATGTTTTTCTTTTCTTTAGAATTAATCACTTAGATTATGTTGAAACTTATTTTATGTTATGTTGTAATTTCACATAAGAGTGTTAATTTTTTTTGGATTTTAAATTTATGTTATATTTTCGATTCCATTTTGTTTGCTTTAGTAATAATGACTTGTTAATTCATATTGCATGTCATTCATTTTCAGTTATAATTGATAGATTATTTTTTCGTAATATATTTGAGTAATGTTATGGCATTCTATTTATAAATATTAATCTTTTTATCAAGCAAGCAGTCCATGATATTCTTACAAAATATGTACTTTTAGTTCTTATAATGAATTAAAGTAAAATATTATTAATTTAAAAATATATCAATTGTTTTGACAATATTAGTCACAAATATATGATTAGTAATTAATATATTTTCAACAAAATATGTATCTTAAATGTCGAATTTAATATCTATTATAAAGGCATATATTTGATAAATTCTAATTTTTAATATTTGGTAATTAATTTTTTATTTAGAATTTAATCTAACTATATAATTATACTTGTGCAACCAAACAGTACATTTGTAATTATATTGTAATTATATTATAACAAATAAACACGTCGTTGTAATTATAATATTGTGTAATTACTAGGTTGTGTGATTAATATTCTAGTAGTTACACCAACATGTCACCTAGCTCTTGAAACATCCCAACGTATCTTTTTTCGATGCACAAAAGCTAAGCTCCTTTGGGATAACTTACACATCTCCACACTAATCCATACTTTCACCTCCTACCCTCAATGGGCATACTACTTTATACACCTCCCATTTGATAAATGCCCAATAACATACCTCCAACTATCTTTGTCTCATTTTGCCTCTGGCAATTTTGGCTAAATCGCAATCAATGTGTCTTTGAACATAATAATAATAAACCCATCAGTTTGTCACACAACATTTTTAAGGCCTCAGAATACTACTTTCTTACCAATGCATCCCAACCAAGGCCTACAAAAATTCCGCTACATATTAAATGGCACCCACCACCCATAGGTTTCTATAAACTTAATCTGGATGGTTGTTACGCTCGCAACCAAAGTGGGGTAGGCGGAGTTTTTAGAAATCACTTGGGGCTTTGGTGATTGGGTTTCTCCAAAGATATCCATGCTACTTCTTCCATCGACACTGATTGCATGCCCTACTGGTAGGGCTATAACTAGCACATCAACACCAACTCCTAGCTTTCCACATCGAGGTGGACGCATAAGAGGTAATTATCATCCTTACACAGTACCACCCCAGTTATATTAATATACTTGATGATTGCAGGTCAATGATCTCACAACTGGATGATCCAATCATCAAACACGCATGTAGGGAGAAAAACTATGTGGCAGATAGCCTAGCCAAATATGCATCATGACAACCACGCGGAAGCAGCTTGGAGATTTTTGCAACACCATCATCTTTTGTCACCCACCACTACCAAACTGACTACAAGGGAGTTACCTCTAAAAGACTTATATATGACTGTGTTTTTGAAGCAACGACCTCTCACTTTGTAAATCCACCACATGCAGTAGTATCTCCTTATAGTCTCACTACTACTTTTTATTATGATATCCCCACTAGGGGCGTAGAAGCCAGTCATATGACTATTACTACTTGTAACAACTCTGTATTGGGGGAGCCTACTGAGCCCCCTCCCCCTATATGCTTTCTACTTAATGTAAAAGTTTCTCTCTTTTTCACCAAAAATAAAATATCCACTTTTGTTTGTCCAGTTTGGAAAACTAATGCATAATTTACCATTTTTACACCTATTTTACCCTTAGCATTTCCCAATATTTTGCATTTATAATAGTCCAAGTTAATATTTCAATAATAATAATTAGGGGTGATATAGTAAAATTATCATGTTATTTATTATTTCTTAAGAAGGAGGAACTTAGTCTGGGAGATAGAAATGAATGAGGAACCTCGTTGTTAGATTTCGCTAAAGCTTTCAATTCGGTTATAGCTAGCTTGTGTTTTCAGAAAAAAGGTAGGAGCCTTTGATCACCTTTCAAAGTGCGGTGGCCAAGATCTAGATTGATTACATTCTCTTCAGAAGGTGTAATAGAGGTCTATGCTTGAATTAAAGACCGAGCAAGAACATTGTGACCTAACATAGGCTCTTGGTTATGGACCTAGAGATTAAGAGGTGGAGGAATAAGGGGGCAGTGTATGGCCTACTAAAGAATAAGTGGGGAACTTTGACTAAGGATTTAGCCCGACAATAAGGAGAGAAGTTGCATTCTATGGGGTCCTGGAGGAGTAACGGGGACGCGAGTAGTATGTGGACCTCGATAGCGAATTATATTCAGGAAGCTGCTAGAGAGGTGTTATAGGTCTAGAAAGGTTACCCTAGTGGTCACAAAGGGGACTAGTGGTATAATGGACAAGTCCAAGAAAAAGTAGAAGCCAAGAAAGCGGTGTAATTGAAGTTGGTAGAGAGCAAAAACGAGGAGGAGAAGAGATAAAATAGGGAGTGGTATAAGAAAAGAAAGTGTCACGACCCAAAATTCCACCAAAGACCGTGATGACGCCTAATTCGCTCACTAGTCAAGCCAACACTGAACAATATTAATAAAGTTCAATTATTAAGTCATTAACTGATTTAAGATCATAAAGTAAGCGGAATAAGTAATAACTCAAATATCAATATGCAAAAATATCAGATAGGGTCTACATGACCACAATGGTCTCACAAATTCTTTCCAAAATCCGGGTGTCACAACTAGTCACAAGCATCTAATAAGAGAACAAGAATCTCAATCAGTATGCAAAGTCTGTCTGAAAATGAAAAATACAAAGACAGATATAAAGAGTAGGGAAGGGAGGAATCCATGTGTTGAGAATCAAATCAAGTAAGCAGCTCACCTCAAGCCTCCCGATAGCACTCTTACTCTGCTAGGTGTATGCCACCAAAGCTAGCCTCAGAACCTGCACACAATGTGCAGAAGTATAGTATGAATACAGGAAATATGGTACCCAGTAAGTATCAAGTCTAGCCTCGAAAAAATAATGGTGAGAGGTCAATAGTTGGAGCTACTATCAACTCTATAATCATAGGAGGCATGAACAGTACATTAAATAAAGCGTGATAACATCAATCAAGTCTACCAATAACAACACAATAGTGCCAATATCTAGACATGCTTTTCAAATAGGAGATAACTCATAATATCAGGTATATCAAATCATTCACAATTAGGATGTGAGGTGAACAACAATCAATAATCATAAGAGACACTACATGAGTCTAAGCTTCCATTGCAAGCTCACATTCCAATACCAATTCTCTACACGAATCCATATAACTGACATAGATCGAGGGTCCAAATCAACACCAATTTGAATATCTTGCCCTAACAGGGCCCAGGGTAACATGGGTAATCACCTGACTCCGGAAGGACGGTACAATATCCAAGCGCCGTTGCGGCGTGCAACCCAATCCACTAATAAATAATATAACATTGCAGCATACAACCCGAATACATAATATAACATTGCAGGACGCAACCCAATCCATATACATATTACTGTGGCATTTGCCACCAGATCCACACATGTACCCCTGGCGGTGTGCCACCTGATCCACATATAATACCCATGATAGCTTTCCACCCGATCCACAACAATCACTTCAATAATAAATATCCTCTCATAATATTTGTGGTGCTCAAATTCTCATATTTTCATAATATTCGGCTCTCAAACTCATGGATATATGTATCAGACAAGATAATTAAAGGTATCGTATCATAATAACAAAAATGTGGATAAAAGCACACAAGGCTATAAATGGCTACGGCTAACTATATTGTCACGACCCAAACCGATGGGCCGCGCGGGCACCCGATACCTTACCCGACCGAGTACCAACGTAACGTATATTTCTTATTATATTATCATATACACGTGACATACGGGCCTAATAGGACAACATAATCATTTACAAACTCAAAATATAGGCCGACAAGGCCGTACAATCTTTCACGTATACGACATATGTCTACAAACCTCTAAGAGTACATAAATGTCATAAAGGCCGGGATAGAGTCCCGCCATACCAAACAATACCCATCTAAATCATACTAACCAAACAAGCGACTCTGAAGCAAATGGAGCGCACCAACATCTTCCACTGAGTTGATAGCCTACTTGGAAGGCTCTCGACCTATCTATCGGGACCTGCAGGTATGAAATCCAGTGTCCCCAGGCAAAAGGGACGTCAGTACGAATAATGTACCGAGTATGTAAGGCACATAATGTACATAAGAGACATGGAAGAAATATAGAGTACATGACTCAACCTGTAAGTCTGAATAACTTTGTAAATCATAAATCACTTTTAGCAGCATGCATATGCATATGAATGTCATGTCGTGCATAGGTATATCTTTCATAACATCATCGGCCTCTGAGAGCATCCCATCATATCATATCAGCCACTGTGGGCAAAATCATCATCGTATACCAGTTGATCAGGTGGTGGTGCGTATTTAACACCATAACCTTTCCCATATCCCATTGTATACGCTTATATAACACCGTTTGGATGTACATACATATATACGCGTATATAACGCCGTTTGAACCATATTTCAGCCATTGTGGGCAACATCACCATCAGATACCAGCTGATCAGGTGGTGGTGCGTATATAACGCCGTTTGAACCATATTTCAGCCATTGTGGGCAACATCACCATCAGATACCAGCTGATCAGGTGGTGGTGCGTATATAACGCCGTAACCTTTTCCCATATCCCATATACATATATTTACATATATACGCATATATAACGTCATCTGGTCATAGGTCAATGCACATGTATGAAATGCATGAAAAGTACGTAATAATCTCAATATTCCTTCCTGATAAACCTTTCCAACTGTGTATTATTCTGAGACCCATGAACAGAAAATAATAATAATTCTCATGAGGAATCAAGAATATAGACACCCCTACTATTTCTATGAATAAAGTAATTTATAGAAACTGTGTATTTGCTCGTTTATTCAGTATAATTTAGACCATGCCAAAAGAAAGAAGGGATATCCTTAACATACCTGGAGTAGAAAAAAAATTCATATAATATTCTTGGAAAAGATTGTACCGTACTCCTTTAGAACCGCAAAAGTTTTACGTTGCTACGGTTCTAACAATTTTCGTTAGAATTATTTGCAAAATTTCGTTGGAAGCCTTCTCTTTTCGGATGAACTTAGCGTTCTTGCTATTGAATATCAAGAATGAGGAAGCAAGACTTTTTATTTCAGTTTTGGTCTATGCCCAAAGTTGAATTAAACTTTTAAAAGAGATGAAATTTTTAAAAGAAACCAAACCTTTACATACACCTTTAGTGATTTAGTGTTTTACACGTAGATGCTAGGTGGCCCCTAACTTTATATGACTTAATTAGTCATATGCTTGGTAAACTTTCTTGCTGCCACATTGAAATTATAATATTTATCCCCTTATTATTTAATTAGGTAATGTCCTGTTACCTGGTATTTAGCCAATTACCCGTGTAATTAAAAGTTATCTCAAATTACTTAAAATTCTACTTATTTTTAATATTTATACTTCATACTACCGTGGTCATATGGTACCTTGCATGCTAGTAGTCCATAAATACCGGGTATTTTAGCTCAGGCCGTATTTTTATTCCAAAATGCCAAACTTCGACGAAACTCATTCATTTTTTTTATTTGCTTACCCTCTCACCTTCACTAATTTACTTGTCCCTTGTTTGAAATGGCGTGATACTTATAATCCCAAAATAAATCTCATTCCCGAACTCACGTCGATTAACTTATGATGAATTTCAGCGTACGAAAATGCAGGACGTAACATTTCATTTCCGATCTTACATCAATTTACTTGTGGCGTACCTCCACGTACGAAAACATGGGGTGTAACATATATAATTCAAGTCATCTCAACAAATCAATAAAAAATTCAATCGTTCAAAAGTTTTATCACAATATTTAAAATGAATAAAATAAGCCATATAACCATCAAGTCATGAATTAACAAGACAAGTATATGACTACAACTCGACAAAGAAGCTCAAGGTGGCAAAAAATCATTTATGCCCAGATCACAAGCCATAATCCTAGGATGCTTCTAATCAACAATTACAAGGCATCATGTAGTCATAAAATCAGTAAAATATAAATAAAAAAAGTCTCACATAGTAAAAATAGGGCATAACCTAAAGCCAAACATATACTGGATATGGCCAACCTAGCTATGCATATACGCTTGTCATCTTGCATATACGTGGCTCCTAAACTAAGGTAGAAAATATATCACCTATGGGGAGAATTCCCTCTTACAAGGATAGAGAAGAGACTTACCTCACCCCAGTAGTCTTCAACCTTTCAAAGTAGCCTTCCCTTTAAAATCAATCTCCAAACGAATCGAATCTAGTCATATACAATTATATAACGTCAAACAAAGCCATAGAAATGAATTCCAAACAATAAAGTTTCAATCTTTAATAAATCCCCAAAAGTTAACAGAAGTCAACCTTGGCCCATATGGTCCAACCCAAGTCAAGGGGTAGATCCCGACTACTTATAACCCCACGAATCCAAATATGTGATTAGATTTTAAATCAAGTCCAAATCGACTCCCAAAACCTCAATTTTCATCTCTTAAGTCATAGGAAAAGCCCCCCAAGATTTCCTCAAAATTCCATATTTTAGATGTTAATAATCCATGTAGATTCTTGAAATAATACCAAAATTGAGTTGAAATAACTTACTGCAAAGTCTTGTATCAAAGTCTCCTTTAATAATCACTTATCTCCAAGTCTAGGGTTAAAAGTATGAGAGAATGGGCTAAAATCCCGAAACATAACACTTAATGTTCTGCCGAGCGATACCCTTCGCCAACCAACTGGTTCGCATTCGCGAAGCACAAACAGTCACAGCCTCCAAAAGACCCCACCCGAACATGGTAATATTCACCTTGCAAACGCGATGCACATGCGCCCCAGGCCTACACGAACGCGAGCCCCTTCCCTCAATCACGAAGGTGAACCTCCAGCCAACTCCAACCTGCCTCACCTCAACGCGAACGCGACATATAAGGCACGAACACGAAGACCAATTTCCACAACCCATCACGAAGGTGACCTCCTGTATAGGAATGCGAAGAACTAAATCGGCCTGCCTCACAATAACCCTCCACAAGTCGCGAGACTTGCTCCACGATCGCGAAGCACACCAGACACCAGCTTAAAATCTGCAACCTGAAACAAGCTCTGGATGGTTCGGAACTCACCCGAGTCCCCTGGGAATGACGCCTAAATCCAAAATTACCGTATAAACCTATTGGAACCATCAAAACACCAATCCAAGATCGTTTACACAAAAGTCAAACCTTGGTCAACTCTTACAACTTAAGCTTCCAACAATGGAACTAAGAGTTCCAATTCGCTTCAAAGCCTCCCCGAAACAAAATCAACCATATCCAGAAGTCACAATACAACAAAAAAGCATACGGGAAGCATCAAATATGGAAATGGGGCTCAAATACACCAAATGACGGCCGCATCATAACTTTCTCCCTCTCTTAAGCAAATTTTCGTCCTCGAACGAGTTTAGAATCATACATGGGATGTCAATAAGATTAGGATATCTGCTCCACGTATCATGCTCGGTCTCCCAAGTTTCCTCCTTGACCGATTGACCTCTTCACTGAACCTTCACAGAGGCAATATCTTCAGATCTCAGCTTCCGAACCTGCCTATCAAAAATGGCTACCAGCTCTTTTTCATAAGCCAGATTCTCATCCAACTGCACTGAACTGAAATCCAACACATGTGACTAATCCTCATAATACTTCCAAAACATGGAAATTTAGAACAGTGGATCAACTCCTGACAAGGTGGGTGGCAAAGCAAGTCTGTAGGCCACCTCACCCACTCTCTCTAATACCTCAAATGGACTAATATACCAAAATATTCAACTTGACCTTCTTCCCAAATATCATCACGCCCTTTATAGGAGAAACTTGAAGAAGAACTTTCTCACCCTCCATAAAAGCCGCATCACAAACCTTCATATCTGCATAACTATTTTTTCTGGACGGCGTTGTATGAAGCCGCTCCTCAATTAACTTCACCTTCTCCATAACATCACAAACCAAATTGTGCCCAATAATCTAGCCTCACTAGTGTCAAACCAACCAACCGGAGAACGACATCGCCTCCCATACAAGGGCTCATACGAAGCCATTTGGACACTAGACTGATAGTTGTTATTGTATGTAAACTTCTTTAATGGTAGAAACTGATCTCACTGGCCTCTAAATCAATAACACATGCTCTTTACATATTCTCCAATATCTAAATGGTTAGCTTGGACTAAGGGTGTCTAACGGGTGGGTCGGGCCGGGCCGGTTACATTTTTTTTTAACCTGACGGGTTGCGGTTATGGGTTCTTACCGGTTAATTGTTAACGGGTTTAACGAGTTGGGGCTTATCCGGGTAAAAACGAACCCGTGCGGGTAGGGGTACTACCGGGCCGGGCCGGGCCGGGCCGGGCCGGGTTAACAGTAAAAAAAATTTTTTTTTTTTTTGTATTTGTTAGAACTATCGTAAAAATATAAACAAAAAAATA